>JAJJWW010011961.1:0-157716 GCA_023531295.1 Papaver armeniacum | reverse complement strand
TTAATAATTTCCAGCTAATAGAAGCGACTTCTTCTCAAAGGAATTAAACAACTTGTACTGTTTATTAATTTCGACTGAAGCTTTAAAAATCTCAAAATCCGTGTTGATTAACCAAAAATAAAGAAGAAAAAAAACAGTGGAAATGGACACCCTTCTCTTTCGGGTCACATTAACAAAACCCGACACACACACACCCATGTACACACACTTCCCCCCTGTATTATATATATTTACAAAAGACACCCTTTTTGTTTCTCACCATTTCAAAAAGCAGACATAATTAAAAAGATTACAGTAATAACCCCCTATTCAGTTAACGGTTAACTCCTGCAAGTCCGCATAACTTGTACTTCCGGTAACACTGCTGTTACCATCGACCGAGCTATCATTATCATCTCCTTGCCATGACCAGACAATATCTTTCAACGCAGGCCTAACACAGTCCTCACAGAATTTATCATATTCCAACGAATCTCCAGATGATTTTGAGAATTCAACAATGGCTACTTCCGGTGCAACTTCAAATACTTCAGCTGTTATCAACAATTTCCCTTTCCTTCCTTCTTCTGAACCTTGCATTTTTACTTTGAATGCTTTTACTTTGGCGACCTTGAATCTTAATCCTTTAGCCACTGATTCTAATTTCATCATGATCGCTGAAGCTGATAATTTCGAAGTGAACATTGATTTTGTTTTTTTCTTGCTCTCAAACAAATTTGACAAATCAAATCCAGATGACATTGATGAAATCAGTTCAAATGCATTGAAAAAAGCTGGTTTTGTTGGTTTTGTTGGCGATGGAGTTTTCGATACTGATTTGGTTATAGTATTATTATCATCGTCAAATTTGAATGGACTTGCTCCTCCTGCCATTGATGCCAGATTAACATACGATGATGCACGACTAAATCCTTTATGAAACCACGAGACTTTCATAATCGATTCGATCGAAATCCGCTTCTCTGGATCTGAAACTAATAATTTGGATATCAATCTTTTCGTATCATGAGAAAACCATCTCGGAAACTCATACTCTGCTTTATAAACTTTTTTATACATCTTCATGATATTCTCATCTTGAAAAGGAAGAAATCCAGCTAACAGAACATACAGAATAACACCGCATGACCAGATATCAGCTTTCGATCCGTCATAACCTTTCCTCTTTAAAACTTCCGGAGCAACATAAGCTGGAGTTCCACACTGAGTATGAAGTAATCCGTCGTTTCTCAGATGTTCAGGTAGAGCTGATAATCCGAAATCTGAGATTTTTAGATTCTCATTCTCATCTAACAGAAGATTTTCCGGTTTCAAATCACGATGAGAAACGCCACGGCTATGACAGAAATCAACCGCAGAAATTAATTGTTGGAAATATTTTCTTGCAGTGTCTTCCGGGAGTTTACCTTTCGCGACTTTGGCAAAAAGCTCACCGCCACGAACATATTCCATCACGAAAAAGATTTTTCCCTTGGTTGCCATAACTTCTTTGAGCTCAACGACATTCGGATGACGAACTAATCTCATAACAGAGATTTCTCTTTTGATTTGTTCCATCAATCCTTCTTTTCTTACTTGATCTTTGTTTATGATTTTAATGGCTACACTTTCCCCAGAATGGATTTCTTTCGCATAATAGACTTTCGCAAATGTTCCTTGCCCCAATAATCTTCCCATTTCATACTTCCCAAACAACGTGCTCCTTCTTTCTCCACCTCCATTTTTCTGCTCTGATTCCTGATTAGACATCGACAATCAATAAATTGAAGACAAATGAGAAAATCAAGGATTTAAGGAGCGATTAATAGCAAGATTGCTGAACATAGAAAAAGGCCCCGGATTACTCCTTGTTTTAATGGTGATTAAAAGATATGAGATTGTTTCTCGGAGGAGACATGGGATTGAGAGAACCCGGATTTGGTCTGTCTGAGAGGTAAAAAGGAGTTGGCCCATAGAAAATCTTGCATATAAATAGTTGGAGGCAACTCCACGGCGACACGCGGAGGTATATATTAGCACCCTGTTTAATTTTGACAAGTGGGGTCTGTTGAGTGGTTGCAATGGCAGTAGAGTGTTTTTTACGGATGTGTTTTGTACATCCAGTCAGTGGATAGTTTTAACCTTATCCGAACTTTGAAAACCCGTTTAGCAATTTCAGCCGTGATGGCTTGCTTGTAGCGACGCCGATGACGAGGATTTCGGTTGTGCCATAGGATAGAAAGGAGTTCTTGGAAAAGTCTCTTGTTTACAGCCGTTTGACTCGTAGACTTGTAGTTGTCCTCGGAGGAGCTTGGAAGGATTAACGTAAATCTGACTTGGCTGGGGAGAGATTAAGTCCAATGGTCGGACAAATCCCAAGGTTAGTAGTATTTCAAAGATGCCTCAGCTATATTATATGGCCGGTTTTACATGTCTTTTCGGATGGAGGCCTCTCATGTTGCATAATTGATGATGCATCTTATGTGGATGAATTTCATTGTGCCTTGGGAAGGTCCGAGATGCACGAGGAGGCAAGTGTCACCAGTTTTTAACCTTTTTCAGCCTGGAATGCAATAATGTGGCAGACGCCAGATTTGAGCTTATTCTCGAATAACCTCGTCTCACTAGACCTGCCTCCTGGGCAGATCCACTAATAGAAAATTTGTCGCGCTATCCATTGGAGCGTTGTTTTTTTTTTTTTTTTTTTTTTTTTTTTGTTGAAAGTTACGTGCATTTCAGACCAACTAACTAAGGGAGTTAGTAACCCTTACATCAATGTAGAGCCATCTAATATTAGGGGATGAGCTGCCTCCCTAATATTTGATTTATCTACTTCTAGGACATTGTTAATACAAAAAGGTGGAGTCTTCTTCCAAGTGAGGGTATCCCTAGAAGACTTGGCTTCTTTTGCCAAAGTATCTGCCACATTGTTTGCAATTCTAGGAACAAAATAAAAACCTAAATTTTTTTTTGACATAAATTAAAAGTTCTTTTGACTTCATCCAAAATAGTTTGGTTCTGCCATTCCAATTGAGAAGCTTTCCCATTCAAGTAGTCAAACAAGTTCTTGTAGTCGCCTTCCACTGTGAAATCTGTCATTCCTTCTTCCACTGCCCATTGCGCTCCTTGAAGTAATCCTAAGGCTTCCGCTTCTTCAGAGGTAGTTGCTGAGATTGGTCCTGCTTTTCCAATTTCAAACTCTCCTACATCATTCCTAAAGATTAAAGAGAAACCTGCAGGCAAATTCATGGAAATCCAAGTTGCATCTATATTGAGTTTAAATTGAGATTTCCTAGGTGGAATCCATTTCTGCAAGTTACGATTATCCAATGGTACACTTTTAGATTGGATATTGTCTTTATACCGGAAGTCAAGAAATTTCTATATTTCTAAACTTATTTGTGTACCAGATTGTACTCTATTATTATGCGGAGTTCCTAGTCACTCTCGTAACAAATAGTATAGGTAAAATTTTCAAGTAGGGTACAAATTAGTTGTACCATCAGATAGGGCAAAAACTATATAAAATCAAAAGTTATGAGGTCATTGATGTTACCGTATTGTGAAGATTTAGACAGATCAAAATGAAGTGATAAACCAAAATTAGTGGTTTGGCACTGTCTAAACCATCCGCAAGATGAAGTGTTACCGTTTTTTTTTTTTTTTCTCCTTTCTCTCCTAGGCAATTTTTCGTCACCCCCAAAACACCGCCATGTTACCGGTAACCACCATTGTGTAGTCTGCAAACACCCGAATCTAGCTAGTATCCACCGTCGTCGAAGGTGGAAATCACCGAAAACCACCATTAATTAAATCTTATATCTTTTTAATCAAAACTCATCTCAGATATATTAACCCACGTGACTAAAATCATCAGGAATTTCAGTTCCTTTCCTCATGATTCAATTTAGAAATTGTTTCTAAGACCTAAAGTTGCAAAAGACACCAAACCCTAAGTTACACCAAAGACTCAATTTACAGAAGACACTAGTTTCAGAAGACACAAATCAAAAAACTTAAAGACCCAAGTTACAGAAGATTTAGAATCAAAAGACCCCTTCTTTTGTTCTGGGATTCAAAGAATTTTTGGATCCTGCTACCTACAGAATCGAAGAATCAGAAGCTTTCCTCTCTTTTCTTCTTCTCTACTTTCCTTTCCTTAGATTATAATTGTCTATACTTGCTTCAAATTTATTTCCTTAATTTTTGCATTCTTTAGAAATTTACAATTAGTTAATTTCTGAGTTGTTTTGGGATTTCCTCTAAACTAGTTCCTCGTTTCCCTATATGGCTTCTAAATTTATTTCTGAAATTTTGTTCGTCTCTGATTTTTTATTAAATTGAATCGTTCCCAGTTGCTGTGTTCATTTATTAGCTATTATCCATTGAAACTTTTATTTTGTTCATACTCTTTATATCTCTTAGCTGAATTATGAAGTTCTTTAAATTCTGCAAAGGACAATTAAAATCTCTCTCAAGGCTAATGCATTCTCGTCTGACCCCAGGTACAATTTGCTATAACTGGAAAAAAAAAGAAAACTGCTGAGAAAACCAGGGATTCAAGGAACTACACAAACCAGTCAGCTGAACAAATCTAAGGTACATCTATCAAGTTTTGAGAAGATAGATTCAGAATCTAACCATGCTGCTGACTTGTTTCAATTACATCCTTTGAAAGGCTTGTCAAGATACAAAGAGGTAAACCTAAACCCCATATTGTTGCCTAGTAAATCTAGAAATGCTGTCAGTAAACCCAATAAATACACTATCTACCTTCACACAGATTTTGACTCTTGTGTCCTAACTGTTGAATGCAATAATGTGGAACATCTCAAGTACTGTCTTATCCTTGTTTATTTTCATGATAGAAAACTAGCAGTATCGTTAAGATTGCAATGTGGAACTTATACATATATTGTGCTAGTTGAATTTAGATATCCTGTGATCTCCTACTTTTGGGAGTTTATAAATATGATAGCATGGAATTGTCAGGGTTTAAGAAGATTAGAAACTAGAAATAGTCTGCTAGATACCCTCAATAAGGAGAACCCTGACATTTTATTTTTATCAGAAACGAAACAACAGAACATTGCAATGCATAACATTTTAAGACAAGTAAATGTCTATAACTACCATCTTGTATCTCAAAGAGGAAGTGCATGAGGTTTATGTCTCATCTGGAAAAATAATGTTAATATTTAGATAAATGATTATGCTCATAATCACATTAATGCAACTATCACGAATCATTTAAATGATAGTAGCTGGATTCTTACCTGCTTTTATGGGAGTCCCTACGGAAAGTTGAAACTGAAATCTTGGAAAATCATAAAAGATATGGCAGCCACTATGGTAAACCATGGATAGTAATTGGGGACCTAAATGTAGTTCTTCATGAAGAAGAAAAAAACAGTAGATTTCCTTTCAAAAAAAAAAAATGAGGCAAGAGTTTTTAATAATCTAATAAATAACCGTGATCTAATGGACTTGGGATTTACAGGCTACACTTTTACTTGGAATAATCACAGAGCTAACGCTGAAAACATAGAACAAATGTTAGATAGAGCTTTAGTTAACTCTAAGTGGAATAGAAAATTTCCTAATTTTAGTATAAACCATCTAGGGCATCTTGCCTCTGACCATGTTCCTATAAGACTAAACACTTACAACCATTGGAATGATGGTGCAACCCCATTTAAGTATTTTGGGGAGTGGATAAAACATGAAGAATGCAAACCTTTAATTCAAGAGAGTTGAAAAACTAATGTTAGGGGATCCCATGCCCGCCAAGTCAACAAAAAATTAGCTATTGTTAAACAAATATTGAAAATGTAGAATAGAAATAGTTTTGGAAATATACATAGTAACATTGATAACATTAAAAAAGAACTCGATAGGACTAACAGAATGGCAAGTTACCCAAATAAAACAAATGATCTAACTAAAATTAGAAAATATCTAGACAAGTGGCATGCTATATAGGAGAAATTCTGGAAGGATAAAAGTAGAGACCAAAATTTAGCTCTAGGAGACAGAAATACGAGATACTTTCATAACAAAGCTAAACAGAGATTTCGAAGAAATAGAATTGAAATTCTAAAAAAAAATAAAAAATGAATGGCTCAACACTAGAAAGGATATTTTTGATTGCATAACAGATCATTTTCATTCAATAGCCTCGACTGTGAACCCTGAATTAGACCATGAAATGCTTAACCGTATACCTACTAGTATAACGCAGACTGATAATGATATGCTTTGTGGTACTCCTACGAAAGATGAAATAAAGAAAACTCTCTTTTCCATGAAACCTGAAAACAGTCCAGGACCGGATGGTTTTCCTCCCAATTTTTTTCAACAAAAATGGGATATCATTGGTACTGATCTTATAAACATGGTTCAAACTTTCTTTATTACTGGTAATATCTCTAAGGAAATGAATGCCTCATTCATTTCCTTAGTCCCTAAGACCCTTAACCCTACTACTCCCTATGAATTCAGACCCATAGCTCTTTCTAATACTTCTTATAAAATAATTTCTAAACTAATGACAGGCCGTATGAAAGCTTTGTTAGGGAAAATAATCTCTCCCTATCAATCTGCCTTTATTCCTGGAAGGGAGATCTCCGAAAACATTACTATGGCGCATGAAATTATTCATAAAATGAAAAATTCCAAATCTAAGAAAGGCTTTATGGGATTAAAAATCGACACGTCTGAAGCATTCGACAGAGTCGAATGGGATTTCTTGATCCAAATAATGACAAAATTGGGTTTTAACACTAAATGGTGTAACTTAGTTCACCAATGCATTTCGACAACTACTTTATCTGTTTTACTAAATGGGTCTCCTACTAAATTCTTTAAGCCTACTAGAGGATTGAGACAAGGAGATCCAATCTCTCCTTATTTGTTCTTGTTTGTTATGGAAGGGTATAAAAATTGTTCACAAAGCTCCTCCTATAAGTCACTTACTGTTTGCTGATGACTGTCTTTTATTTTGTAAGATTAGTGAAAAATCGTGTCATAATCTTGTTAAAATGTTTAAAGAGTTCGGATCGACTTAAGCCAACTAATCAATCTGAGTAAGTCGGGTGTTTTTTTTAGTTCAAAAACTGAAACTAGCATTAGACATAGAGTAAAAGAAATATTAGGAATTACTGCTATTCCTCTACAAGATAAATACTTAGGCTCACCGTTATTTACCAATCGATCAAAAATTCAGTGTTTTGAACCTCTGGTGGATAAAATGAAACGCAGGATACATAGTTGGAATGAAACAAATCTAAACAATGTAGGGAAAACAGGTTTGATTAAAAATGTGACTTCCTCCCTTTATGTTTACCAAATGAACTGTTTTAAGATTCCGGTTAAAATATGTAACAGTATCACAAAAAATCAAAGAAATTATTGGTGGGTAAAAAATGAGAAAGGTCTTAATGAAAGAGGTAAAAAAATGGGTCTATTTGTCAATCCCTTGAAGAAGGAGGATTGGGAATTAAGAATGTAATTTTTTTTAACCTAGCTATGATAGCTAAGATGGGTTGGAGGTTAAAAGAAAATCACGATTCTCTTTGTGCCTCCATCCTCAAAGCAAAGTACTATCCCAATTGTGACATATTACACATAAATAATGTCCCTAATAGGAAGGATAGTTGGATCTGGAAAGGAATACTAACTGGCATTCAACAAATAAAAAAGTATTGTTTTTGGGAATTAGGAAATGGAACCAACATTAACATTTGGGATGATTTCTGGATTCCAGAAAGGATTCCTCCTATGCAGAAACCTCAAATAGGAATTGATAATCTTGTTAAATTCAGTGATCTTATTACCATACACCATACCTGGGATTTTGTTAAACTGTCTAAATATTTTGATGATGAAATATAGAGAAAATAAAGCTTATTACAATTCCTGTTGCTGATAAGGAAGATAATCCTCATTGGACTCTAAACTACAAAGGTATGTTTTCTGTGAAATCCTTGTATCACCAAATAAACACTAATGGTAATGCTCATGAAAAATGGAACATGATATGGAGTATGGATACCACTCCTTCTGTAAAACAGTTTATCTGGAAAGCAGCTCATATTATTCTCCCCAATAGTATGAGAGTAGCGTCTGTAATCCCAGACATAGATACTACTTGTAAACTTTGTAATGAAGGACAAGAATCTTTAACACATCTTTTTCTTCAATGCAATTATGCTACTCAAGTCTGGATGTATCTTAACTTTTCTATGCAGTTTATTCTTAATGGAACAAGTACTTTTCATGATTGTCTAAGTGATTGCTTTGAAAACCCAGAAAGAGGAAATTTTGGAATAGATTGGAATGTGCTTTGTACCATAATAATACGGTACATTT
The DNA here is from genome assembly GCA_023531295.1 of Papaver armeniacum. NCBI lineage: Eukaryota > Viridiplantae > Streptophyta > Magnoliopsida > Ranunculales > Papaveraceae > Papaver > Papaver armeniacum. Next base: position 149,367 of record JAJJWW010011961.1, on the reverse strand, counting down.
GGAGAGCTAGGTGTAAAGTAGTGTTTGAAAAGGAAAGTCAGAATAGTGCAGTCACAGTAAATAACATTTTAAAGTTTATCAATAGCTATAACAATGTTAACAGAGCAGGTTATAACATAATGCAACATCTTTACTATAATCCTCACATTGATGAAACTCTTCAGATTACTTCTCAACCAATGGAAGGATCAGTACCAAATACGACAATGAAACTAAATATTGTTTTTACTTACATGAACTCTACATCAAAAGCTGGAATTGGTTTAACTTTGTGTGATTTTACAGGAACAATAAGAGAAGCTAGAGGTTCGAATGTAGATTGCACCACCATAGAAGAATTAGAGAAAGCTGGAGCGGACACAACTTTCCAATGGGCGACAGAATTGAGTGGCCACATTATCTCGTTCAGGAGCAACTCTGAACCCACTCTGCTGCTGCTGGTTCGAATGTATGCTGAGGCCAGAAAACAAAGATACCAGATTAGTGATGATTTTGGAAACAACACAAAGTTTCACATAAAATTTTTAGCTCATGATTTTACCTTAATTAGGAGAACCCAAATGATTTGGGCAGCTAGATTTTCTGTTTTTTGTAACAAGTATGCCATCACTCATAATTGGCTAAACAATAGTTTAAGAGCTATGCAAATTTACTTAAATATTCAATCTTGGAATGAAGATGTAACAGTGTACCTAAATTCCCTTCATGGAATTTATGGTACTTTTATATCAATGGTATGAGGGAAACCTCTTTTTCTAAAAAAAAAAAAAAAAACCATCCGCAAATATCTTCTTTGAAGCTGTTATTTGCCGACTTAAAATCAATATTATTTTTTTTCCGAAAAATCTTAATTATATATTAATTGATAACAACCCGATTTAGAATCAGGATCGATTACATAGCTCGTTACAGGATTGACTCGGTCTACAACTCGAATTACAAATTCCAGCAGCATGAATGGATCAAACAAACAACAATCACAACAAGAATACATAACAAAATAGCTACAGACTTTGATTTGATGAAGAGATCTAACCATGCAATAATGATTCCAGAGATCTAGAGGTAACAGTAACAGTATCAGGACTGGTTTAAATGGTTTGGTCTGGGTTAAAAGTTGCATACCCAAATCACATATCAACTCTAATATTACTAGAGATGTTAGAATCCATGGATTCAACCATTTCTCAAGGTTTTTTTGATAAAAATAAAATCTAAGGTAACAAAGATAATCAGAAACAATTATCTTGGGTCCGAATCGGTTAGGCTCAGTCTGAATCTTCATCTTCATCGGTAGTCTGTCATTGTAGTTTGATGGTGTCTTTAGAACTGTTGCTGCTGGTGTCTTTAGAACTGTTGTTGCTGGTATCTTTGGAGAAATCCTTGTTGTTGGAGTCTTTGGTGAGGCCTTTGTAACTAATGTTGTAGATATGTTTGTGTTTGAGGGTGAAAACGGTTTCTGCTGATTTCGGTAATTTTGCGTGAGTGGGTGAGAAACTGAGTCTAAACCCTAAACAATGTACTGCAAGGGAGTACTTTAGATTCGAGAGATCAATCTGTACAAATCCGGACTAAACCAAGAAATGGCCGTTCCAGACTTGCTTCGGTCACAAAGGGAAGGAGAAGAGTTGGTTTTAGGGAGGGAAGCGAAGAAACTGTTGAGACCAGAATAGTTGATTCTGGAAGAGTAGTTGTTTGACTTGTATCAGAAAGTGAAAGCTAACAGATGGGAAAGCTAGCAAGTGGTTTATGAGTGTTGTATGCTCCTGACCAAAACTTGTTGTTTGGTGGAAATAGGTAAGACCTATTTATACAAGTCGTAACATAACGTACTCTGGTCTCGTAGAAAATGGAAACGGCTGAGTAAAGTGGAAGGAGGTGATAAATGGGTAACGCCTGAAATTGATGTTCCATAATGAAAGGAGCATTTCACCATTATTCCTTGTATTTAATAACCGACTCATTCTTATGACACTTTCATGTAACAGGCGTAGTGTATGCGCATGCTGTAAACCGCCAAACCAATACCCTTTATGAGCATCCCACAGTTTGTGACATGTGTTAGATGTCTCTAGTGTTTTCATGGGAAAATGTGTAGCAAGGTGTTACGTGTGGCATGGTGGCATGACAGTGGCCATGGTAGAGTCGAAATGGCTTTGCTATAGAATAGGCGCGGCCAAAATTAAGGTTTGGGTGCAAACCGTGATATTTTAGCTTTGGGCCGCAAGTTAGGTGGCGGACTTGAACGGTCGAGATCTTCATCTCAGAGGGAAGGATAGTCGTTGATTATTGCAACTCTCCGTTTTAGCAGCCAGCGTTGAGCATGGCTTTGCCATAGAGTAGGCGCGACCAAAATTAGGGTTTAGGTGCAAACCATGATGTTTTGGCTTTGGTCCGCAAGTTGCCATGCATTAGGTGGTGAACTTGGATGGTCGAGATATGTATCTAAAAGATAAGTGTAGCCGTACATTATTGCAACCCTTTGTTTGTAGCAGCAAGCGTTGAGCATGGCTTGGTCATGGAGTAGGCGCGACCAAAATTAGGGTTTAGGCGCAAACCGTGATGTTTGGCTTTGGGTCGCAAGTTTCCATGCGTCAGGTGGCGAACTTGTGTGGTCAAGATCTGCATCTCAAAGAGAAGGGTAACCATTGATTATTGCAACCCTTCGTTTGTAGCAGCCAGCGTTGAGCATGGCTTGGTCATAGAGTAGGCGCGGCCAAAATTAGGGTTTAGGCGCAAACCGTGATGTTTGGATTTGGGCCGCAAGTTGCCATGCGTCAGGTGGCGAACTTGTGTGGTCGAGATATGCATCTCAAAGAGAAGGGTAGCCGTTGATTATTGCAACCCTTCGTTTGGTAGCTGGCGGCATGAAAGTATGGCCGGCAAGCTAGGATTTTTGTGTAGTTAGGCGCGGCAAAAAGCTGAGGTCTTGGCGTAGTTTAGGCACGACCCCAATTAAGGCTTGGCGTTGGGCCACAAGTTGCCACGCGTTAGCTGGTGACCTTGGACGGTTAAGATCTGCATCTTAGATGAAAAGGTGGTCGTTGATCATTGCAACCCTTCATTTTGGAATCCAGTGACGTGAAGGAAATGCTGGCATGGTATAGGCGCGGCCAAAACTAGAGTTTAGTGCAAACCGTGGTGTTTGGCTTTAGGCCGCAAGTTTCCATGCATTAGGTGGCGAACTTGGATGGTCGAGATCTGCATCTCAAAGAGAATGGTAGCCGTTGATTATTGCAACCCTTTGTTATGGCGTGGAGAAGTGGCTGTCATGGTTTGCCATTGGCACGGTGGTGCGGCTGGCATGGTTGGCATGCCTTGGTGCGGAGACGTGGCTGGCATGGTTTTCCATTGGCACGGTGGTGCGGCTGGCATGCCTTGGCGAAGAGACGTGGTTGGCATGGTTTGCCATTGGCACAGTGGTGCGGCTGGCATGGTTTGCATGCCTTGGCGCAGAGACGTGGATGGCATGGTTTTCCATTGGCACGGTGGTGCGGCTGGCATGGTTGGCATGCCTTGGCGCAGAGATGTGGCTGGCATGGTTGGCATGCCTTGGCGCAGAGACGTGGCTGGCATGGTTTTCCATTGGCACGGTGGTGCGGCTGGCATGGTTGGCATGCCTTGGCGCGGAGATGTGGCTGGCATGGTTTGCCATTGACACGGCGGCGCGGGTGGCATGGTTGGCATGCCTTGGCGCGGAGACGTGGCTGGCATGGTTTTCCATTGGCATGGTGGTGCGGCTGGCATGGTTGACATGCCTTGGCGCAGAGACGTGGCTGGCATGGTTTGCCATTGGCACGGTGGTGCGGCTGGCATGGTTGGCATGCCTTGGCGCGGAGATGTGGATGGCATGGTTTGCCATTGGCACGGTGGTGCGGCTGGCATGTTTGGCATGCCTTAGCGCGGAGACGTGGCTGGCATGGTTTGCCATTGACACGGTGGTGCGGCTGGCATGGTTGGCATGCCTTGGCGCAGAGACGTGGCTGGAATGGTTTTCCATTGGGACGGTGGTGCGGCTGGCATGGTTGGCATCCCTTGGCGCAGAGACGTGGCTGGCATGGTTTGCCATTGGCACGGTGGGAGAATTAGGGTTTGGCATATACAAAGGTGATGTCAGTTAATACTAAGGGTTATGCCGTGGAACATGACACACGTATAAAAAAAAGGGTACCCTGGTAATTTTTACATAGGCATGCTGTTTGATTCAATAAGTGTGCTAGTGGTCATAGTGACGTCATGTCAGATGCATAGTTTTATGATTTTAACCCTAAGCTAAAAACTACCATCAACATTAAGTCCCATGCTTAGATCGGAACAGGGGCATTGTTGCGAGGTAAACATAAGATGGTGACAGACAAGGACAAAACCAAAGCGGTGGGTCATGAAAGACGGCTAGTAAAATTCGTCTAACCTTTTCGAGAGTATTTTGAGAATCTGTGATCCTTGCGTTGGCGGCCTTGCATGAATTCTATTTGCGTCATTATTGGCTAGACGTGAAATTGTAGAGGAAGTTGCTGGTTGAGACACAGGATGTCAGATTGATTTGGTCACGCGTCATCTTGGCTGGGCTAGGGAACGCGAAGGTGCTGGCTTAGCAAGTTGTTGGCGTGGATAGGAATGGGATTTGGCTTGGCGCAGCTCGGCTCGGTCTTGGCGCAACTTGGCTTGGGCGCGGCTTGGGCGCTGCTTGGCTCGGGCACGGCTTGGATTGGCGCGGGCGGCTTGGCTTGACTCGGCGCGGCCCGGCTTGGCTCGGCGCGGGCGGCTTGGCTCGGCGCGGGCGCGACTTTGACGCTGGCGTGGCGCGGATTGCTGGGGTATCGTGAGGTAAGGCATGGCGCGGACTTTTGGGCATCGTGAGACTTATCCTTGCGGGCCCGATTACCTTTTCTTATTCGAACTTCAAAAGAATATTACTCCTATAAAAGGGTTGTTCTCCTTTTATTTTATTTTCCATCTTTGTTCTCACGTCTTTGTGCTAGCGGCAGAGTGGTAGCAGTAAAACGAGCTAATATTCTAGGTATGTACTCCAACGCTTCTTTTTTATATTTTTCTTTTGTCGGTGCAATCCCTAGCCGTAGATATACTCTCCATGAACCCGTAATTTTTTTTTGTATGAATGATTCTTCCTTGCTAGCAGTATCATAACAATATTAGTCGCCATGCCGATAGAAAGAAAACCAAGTATTATACAAAACATGCGTGCATGAGTAGGTTGTTGTTATTAGTTTTCTTCTCGTGAAAACCTAGCTTCAAGGTTTCCTTTCTCTTTTGTGGACATGTGAAAATATTCCTCCCTTGGTTGCGAGCGTATTTCCATGATAGAGCATGACTTGACCTGGGTTGTACTTTCCGTGACTTCGCATGCTTCCCGCGGTACTATCTAATTTCGACCAATAGCGTATTTCCCTTGACATTACATATGCCTCGTTGGGTAGCATCAATCCCCATTCTCCTAGTCATGAATGTCGTGACATGTGGCCAAAAAGAAATTTCTGTGACAAACACGTTATTGTTCGTAACCGATCTTGGTAATACTTTATGTATGCTTTTTCTTCGAGGTAGTAATTCTTCGTTTTGTTTTGTTGTAGTTACTTCAATAACATAAGGAATTCTGTTAAGATGTCACCTGGGAAGAGCCTTGCAACTGTACCGAAGAACGTTAGCAACTCCAAGCCAAATGCGGATGATGAATTTTTTATAATGTCTTTTTCACCTAGGAAAACCCATCCCAAGTATGTGGCGGTTCTTTTGACTGGTTCAGAAAATGAAGGAGAGGTCCAGTCGGTTCGACCAGGGAGCATAATGTGATTTTGTCTGCAGAGGAAAGAATATCCTGCTTCTCCCATCGACTTCAAAATCTGTCAGAGCCTGTTGCTTTCTTTTGATAAGTGGATGCAATTCATGATAGGTCAAGACCGTGTGAGGGCCAATTTGACCAAGGCGCAGATTGTTGGAGCTGTCACGTCTTTCGCAACACTTCAAGTTAGGAAAGACATCCAGGGTTTGATCACGTTTGTCTCCCGATGGTGTCCAGATACTCATACTGCCATATGCAGGTGGGGAAAAATGACCATCTCTTTAGAGAGCGTAGCCGTCTTGCTGAACCTTCCCATAACAGGGAATCTTGATATTACGTTGTCTGATGATAAGAGGAGATGTGTGCTGCCCTTGTCGAGAAGTCAAAAGGGTTTGTCCGAAAGGATCACGGGACGAAGTGCTTCTAGAGCTGGTGGGTGTCTGAGTGGTTCCCTGATGAGCCGGAGGTGGACCTAAAATTAGATGACACTCTCCATGTTGCCGCGTTTTTAGCTCTGTGGCTGTCCAGAGATATTTTTGATGACGGCTCTTGCAAGAAGGAGATAAGGTGATGGCTTATTAAATTTGCCATCAAACTGGCGAAAGCCGTCGTTCTTCCCATTGGGGGCCTCTTTCTTGGTTCTTTGTACACCCATTTGGATCATCTGGTTGCGGATATGTATGTTTCAAACGGTTATTTGAAGGTAGACTCGTATTTTCACGTTTCTTTCCTCCAGGCATGGTTGTAGGAGAATTTCGCAAAGGACGCTCCTAAACCGTTGGCTCCGCTTCCCGAGTCTTGCGGCGGCTCTCGAAATCTGCGTTGGTCTAATAGGCGTCCAAGATCTGGAGTGAAGATCATTGATTTTCTTGATAATGTCTATGTTGTTACTTTTCGTCCCTGGGCTCCAGTTCACACGTCCATAGTTCAGCCGAACACTTTTGCCGCTGCTCCGAACTTGACTTTGCTTTAGTCCGTGGAGAATACAAGTGTTATAGAAGTCGTATTTATGCGGAGTTGTATCCCTGGACACGTGCCATCTTTCTTTCGGGGATGTTGCAAGGCGGTCCCTTATAATATCGACAAGGCGGCTCGGCATATGGGTTTTGACCAAAGGGGTACCATTTATTCGTCAGTCGGTTGCTTCGGAAGAACTATTGCCAGCTTTTCTTAATGCCAGTGTTCTCGCGCTAGGTAAGAGCCTTCCTTTCCTGCTCCCAGATCGAAGTCCAATGACAACCCCTAGGTACAACAAGTTCTGGCAGGATGAGTTTCTTGCCATCCATGGGTTTGCGGGCGATGTCGTGGAGAATACCCGCGGCAGGCCTTCCTCTGTGACTTTAGCGGAACATCCACTGTTGAGGGAGCCTTCTACTACTAAGCGAAAATATCCCGACAGTTCTCATAAAAATGAGTGAAGGTCTAAGAACCGTGCGGGTGGTTTCCAGTCGGATTCGTCGGCTCTCGTGACTTTCAGTTTTTTCAACACACGGGTATGGGCAGCTCCTTCTTGATTTGACTGATTCACAAAAATCTTCTGTTTCGTTGCTAAACATCTTTTCTTCTCCGATTCAGGGCCTTGACAGCGCAAACCCCTTTACCAAACTCGCGTATAGTCAGAAATCGGCTACTAAGTCTCCTGAGGATGTAGAAGAATCTGAGGAAGAAGAAAGATCGGGATCCAGCAGTGATGATGAAAGTGCTTTCGAAGGTGACACCGATTCTTCCTCCGGCGAATCCGCAGATGAGTCGGTAAGTTTATGCGTTCCTTTTTTTTTTTGCCCTCTTTTTTTTTTGAGTGAAAACTAAATCATAATGTTGCAGGAGGGGATTGTTTCTGAAGAGGGTCTTGAGGTGGAGACTCGCCACAATAAAGGTCCAGCCGTGGAAGCCGCGCCTATAGGTGGCTCGGAGATGGACGTTGGTAATGGTGAAACCCATATGGTGGAAAGTACTTTGGCGACCATTGGTGCGGTCGTGGTCAGGAATCCTTTGTCGGTCGCAGATTCAGTTGCAAACGCCATTTTCGTGCCTCCAAATTTGACTCCCCACGAAGACCATGTGTTGGTTGGAAGCTTCAGTGTGCCAGCCAAGCATGCGGAGTTGTATACCAGGATATGGGAAAAATACAGACATATCACCACGACCAAGAAGCTCACTAGACGATTTGCATTGGTCAAGCGTGTGGAAGAAGCTTTATCTTTAATTCACCATATGTGCAACGTGACTGGTCACACTGTTTCCGGAGATGTGATCTCAAGCTGGAAGTTTCACCGGGATATGTGTGTAGACTTTGAGTTTAATGCCTCCTGGTTCTGCAAGGGCTTTTCTGAGATCCAAAGACTGCAGGCTGAAACGGTTGATGGTCCTTCTGCGGATTCGATCAATCGTCAAGCGGCAGAAGTCGATAAGTTGTCCCAGGAGCTGGAGAAGTTATCTCAGGAGTTGAAACTGAAGCAGGCGGCCCTTCAAAGTATGAAGAACGTTTTCTCCAAGAAGAACGAGCCGTTGTTGAGCGATTTTCCTTGAGCGTGTTACTTTTCTGAAACTCCTTTCCTTAGTTTTTTTTTTTTTTTGAAAGGCAAAGAAACGCCTAGTTTATGGTTTGTTTTTTTTTTTCTTTTTGGATTGATAGATGATTGCTTTTTATAAGAGTTTTTGGATTATTTTGGGATAATGGTCTTTTGATATGTTAAAGTCTGAGTTGCAAGTGTAGGTAGCAAATCATTTAGGAAAATTGTGAAACCGTGAATTTTGCATGACGGGGGAAAGTATTGGATGAAACTTGGGAATAACATGGTGTTTGGTTTCAACGTGGAAACCTATATTAATTGGTTATGTATCCTAGTCGGACTTACTTGTTTTTATTACCTACTTCAACAAAACGGATCCCAAACCGCAAGTCCGGGCGACGTCGAATTGCCCGTGAGAAGTACCCAGTTGTTCCCCGTCGCGTGATTATTGATAACTGGGTCGTCGATCCTAAGAGAATTGTTAGCTGCTTTTTTTTTGGAAGTCCCTAGTCGGCACTTGTTGTATTACGCCTGGTAACTGTTACGACTGGTAACTGGGTCGTTGATCCCTGAGCGGATCATTTGTTGCTACCATTCCGAGATCTAAGTCAAACGATGAGATTGAGAGTTGAAAATTTACAGCATGACTAAAAGATCAATCCTCCCACTGTGGTCGCCAATTTTTTGAGGGTGAAAACGTTTTCTGCTGATTTCGGTAATTTAGCGTGAGCGGGAGAGAAACTGAGTCTAAACCCTAAACAATATACTGCAAGGGAGTACTTTAGATTTGAGAGATCAATCTGTAAAAATCCGGCCTAAACCAAGAAATGGCCGTTCCAGACTTGCTTCGGTCACAAAGTGAAGGAGAAGGGTTGGTTTTAGGGAGGGAAGCGAAGAAAGTGTTGAGACCAGAATAGTTGATTCTGGAAGAGTAGTTGTTTGACTTGTATCAGAAAGTGAAAGCTAATAGATGGGAAAGCTAGCAAGTTGTTTCTGAGTGTTGTATGCTCCTGACCAAAACTTTTTGTTTGGTGGAAATAGGTAATACCTATTTATACAAGTCGTAACATAACGTACTCTGGTCTCGTAGAAAATAGAAACGACCGAGTAAAGTGGAAGGAGGTGATAAATGTGTAACTCCTGGAATTGATGTTCCATAATGAAAGGAGCGTTTCACCATTATTCCTTGTATTTACTAACCGACTCATTCTTATGACACTTTCATGTAACGGGCGTAGTGTACGTCGCACGATGTAAACAGCCAAACCAATACCCTTTATGAGCATCCCCCAATTTGTGACATGTGTTAGATGTCTCGAGTGTTTTCATGGGAACACGTGTAGCAAGGTGTTACGTGTGGCATGGTGGCATGCCAGTGGCCATGGTAGAGTCGACATGGCTTTGCCATAGAATAGGCGCGGCCAAAATTAGGGTTTGAGTGCAAACCGTGATGTTTTGGCTTTGGGTCGCAAGTTAGGTGGCGAACTTGAACGGTCGAGATCTGCATCTCATAGGGAAGGCTAGTCGTTGATTATTGCAACTCTCCATTTTAGAAGCCAGCGTTGAGCATGGCTTTGCCATAGAGTAGGCGCGGCCAAAATTAGGGTTTAGGTGCAAACCGTGATGTTTTGGCTTTGGGCCGCAAGTTTCCATGAGTTAGGTGGCGAACTTGGATGGTCGAGATCTTCATCTCAAAGAGAAGGGTAGCCGTCGATTATTGCAACCCTTCGTTTGTACCATCCAGCGTTGATCATGGCTTGGTCATAGAGTAGGCGCTGCCAAAATTAGGGTTTAGGCGCAAACCGTGATGTTTGGCTTTGGGCCGAAAGTTGCCATGCGTCATGTGGCGAACTTGTGTGGTCGAGATCTGCATCTCAAAGAGAAGGGTAACCGTTGATTATTGCAACCCTTCGTTTGTAGCAGCCAGCGTTGAGCATGGCTTGGTCATAGAGTAGGCGCGGTCAAAATTAGGGTTTAGGCGCAAACCGTGATGTTTGGCTTTTGGCCGCAAGTTGCCAGACCTTGGACGGTTAAGATCTGCATCTTAGATGGAAAGGTGGTCGTTGATCGTTGCAACCCTTCGTTTTGGCAGCCAGTGACGTGAAAGAAAGGCTGGCATGGTATAGGCGCGGCCAAAACTAGGGTTTAGTGCAAACCGTGGTGTTTGGCTTTGGGCCGCAAAGTTGCCATGCGTTAGGTGGAGAACTTGGATGGTCGAGATCTGCATCTCAAAGAGAAGGGTAGCCGTTGATTATTGCAACCCTTTGTTTTGGCGTGAAGAAGTGGCTGGCATGGTTTGCCATTGGCACGGTGGTGCGGCGGGCATGGTTGGCATGCCTTGGCGCGGAGACGTGGTTGGCATGGTTTGCCATTGGCACGGTGGTGCGGCTGGCATGGTTGGCATTCCTTGGCGCAGAGACGTGGCTGGCATGGTTTGCCATTGGCACGGTGGTGCGGCTGGCATGGTTGGCATGCCTTGGCGCAGAGACGTGGATGGCATGGTTTTCCATTGGCACGGTGGTGCGGCTGGCATGGTTGGCATGCTTTGGCGCAGAGACGTGGCTGGCATGGTGGTGCGGCTGGCATGCTTTGGCGCAGAGACGTGGCTGGCACGGTTAGCCATTGGCACCGTGGTGCGGCTGGCATGGTTGGTATGCCTTGGCGCGGAGACGTGGCTGGCATGGTGGTGCGTCTAGCATGGTTGGCATGCCTTGGCGCGGAGACATGGCTGGCATGGTTTGCCATTGGCACGGTGGTGCGGCTGGCATGGTTGGCATGCCTTGGCGGAGAGACATGGCTGGCTTGGTTTGCCATTGGCACGGTGGTGCAGCTGGCATGGTTGGCATGCCTTGGCGCAGAGACGTGGCTGGCATGGTTTTTCATTGGCACGGTGGTGCGGCTGGCATGGTTGGCATTCCTTGGTATGGAGACGTGACTGGCATGGTTTTCCATTGGCATTGGCACGGTGGTGCCTTGGCGAGGCATGGTTGGCATGCCTTGGCGCGATGGTTGGCATGCCTTGGCGCGATGGCACGTGGTTGGCATGGTTTGCCATTGGCACGGTGGTGCGGGCGGCATGGTTGGCATGCCTTAGGCATGGTTGGCATGCCTTGGCGCGGTGGACGTGGGCATGGCATGATTGGCGCGGTGGGAGAACGGTGGGAGAATTAGGGTTTGGCATATACAAAGGTGATATCAGTTAATACTAAGGGTTCTGCCGTGGAACATGACACACGTATAAAAAAAAAGGGTACCCTGGTAATTCTTACATAGGCATGCTGTTCGATTCAATAAGTGTGCTAGTGGTCATAGTGACGTCATGTCAGATGCATAGTTTTACGATTTTAACCCTAAGCTAAAAACCACCATCAATAATTTGATATTGTTCCTCCATTCATCTTGGTCATCTTCATCAAACGTGATTACAACACCAGAAGACAAAAACCTATCAGAAAATCTTTGGATCGAAACCCTAAAAAGAAGAACAGGTTAATAATAACTAAAACTTAGAAATCAGATCTATTATCTAAGATTCAAGACAGATCCAAACTGAAAACTAAAAGCCTGGAAAACAAAGTAAGGGTAGGGAAGAGGCTGAGGATGAAGAAGGGATGAAAATATCTGCTCAGATCAGCCCCATAAGAGCCGATCTGAGCAGAAGAAGGCTCAGGCGGCTGGTTCTCTCGTTGCAGAGGTTTTAGGAGAGAGATAACTAAAATCAATATTTGCTTATATAATGAAAATAATAATAAAGATATGAGCGGAGAAATAGACCGAGTTTAAAATGAGGAAAATAAAAAAAAAATTGGATCCCAAAAATTCATTTGATGACGGGCTATTATGCGTTGGTAACACTTAAAATGTCAAATCAGAAAAGTTAGAAATCCCAACATCTTCCTCACCATGAATTCAAGCTACACCTGTACCGTCTCCGAGTCATCGGATTTTTGAATTAACGTGTTCAAAATCTGGACATGGTGTTATTAATAAGAATTAGAAAGATAAAGAATGGAATAAATTTTTTTAATAGATGACATAGTTTACTCGGAGAACTCATAGGCTTTGTTTCGCAAATTTCATATGTATAATTCGCAAATCCGTTCTAAAATCCTTACATTGAAACCTGATTTAATTCTCACATTTCCAACCTAAAACGAATTACGCTCGTGTTTATAAAATTATCATATTATGAGGTCGGTATAATATTTTATCATATCTGTATCGTATTTTCAACTTTTAAAATCTTACATACACCGATATGGGTCTTATAACACCAACATACATATTAGATGTTATTTGCTGATTATATTGTGTGTATATATATAGCATATGTACATTTTATTTAAATCATTAAATCCTAAGACGAGATGTTGTCAAAAATGATATTTTTACAAGTTAATATATGCCGAATTTTGTGGGCCGAATTTGTACCTCTAAAACGAACTATACACATACGTATGCCGCTCTGAATCACGAACCGCTAACCGAATAGTAGAATGAATTTACATTCCGTAAAAACGAATAATACTCGTACGCTTGTTGTCCCAAAGTTTCCATGTATCCTGAATTGTTAATTAGGCTCATAAGGTATATCTAGTGATACCATAACTTCATATTAAAGAATAATTACTTGTAAACCAATTAATACTAGATAATATCAAATATTAAACACTTCCATATAAAATGTTGTTACCAGTTTATGATAAATACGTATTTCGACAGTAAAATCTTACATAATGCTCAATGGCAACCCATGTAGAGTTTAATAGCCCTCGGCTTGGCCATAAGAATGGAATCCATTATCCTCGTACCTTTTCATTTTCTGCATGGATGTGTCCTCACATGTCCTTATTGATGTTGAACAAGAAATAAAATTCATGGTTTGGAAGGTAATTGCTACCTGTCAGATCACGCTTGTTTTTCGCGGATGACTACTTAATTTTTACTAAAGCTAATGCAAAAGAAGCAAGAAAGCTAGCTTATACGATAGAACAATTTAACATTCATTCAGGTGAGTCTTTGAATTTTGCATAATCAGGAATCGATTTCATCCCCAAAAATCCCAAATTGTGTTAAGAGTGATATTTCAAATATTCTCCGGATTAGTAGAAGGCGCTGAATGATAAGTATCTTGGAGTTCCCCTTATGTTTTATAGAAATAAAATACAACATTTCAATGGTCTTTTTGATAATTTGAATGGTAACTTAGCAGGTTGAAAATCAAAAAATTTGAACCTAAGTTGAGAGAACTATTCTAACCCAATTTGGTATTGGCTCCTTAGCTACACATCAGATGATGTTTTTTCTATGCCCACTAAATTAACATATCATCTGGATGTTATTCAGATTCTTTTTTGGTAGAATAAAAATTATGACAAAAAGGCCAATATCTCAGAAAATGGAAGCACGTAGCTCAATCAAAACATATAGGAGGTTTGGGAATCAAACAGTCATCCATTCGTAACAATGCGCTCCTTACTAAGCTGGCATGTGGAATGGTAACTTCTCCTAATGTTGTTTGGGTCAAAATGTTATAAAGTAAGTATTTCATCAACTATAATCTACTATATGACTCTAATACAACTTCAACATCTTGGGTATGTTGAGGTATTAAGGAAGGCCTGGATATTCTCAAGAATATAAACAAATTGGAAATAGATCTAACACAAGCATATGGAGAGACATTTGAATCCCTAGTGTATCCGGCTATGTTAGTAATACTTTTAAGTCGTGTAACATGAGAACAATAAGTCAACTCAAGTACACTGTTTTCCTTATTCGATGAGAACATTATGAATGAAATTCTGAAAATTAGAATTCCACATCATGGTAAGGTTAGAATAAGATGTGAACATAGTCAATAAGGATTTTTGTTGTCAAACTGCTTATAAGTGCATTCAAGAACAGAGTGGAGGTGCTATTATCAGTAATCTAAATTGGAAAGCATTTTGGAAGCTAAAATATTCCACCGACAATTGCTTATATTTTTTTTTGGAAATGTAAGGACAATCAAAGAAGTATTCACATCATAAGTGACAAACTTAGTAATCAAGGGTTTACGTAAAGATAAAGAACAAGGAGAATGACCTTCTAGATCTACAAGTAAAAAGGGTCTTAAAAAAATCTACAAGAATATAAGACACATAATCTTGGCCATAAACCCGACCACCATTATCATTCTTGAGTTTAAGAATCCGACGATCAACACATCGGAAAATGGAGGAAATGTATATCAAAGTTACCATATTTGAACCATTTAACAGGAGACATATGGTGCCAAAAAATCTCCAAATGCAAAATCTCCAAACAGAGCTGTATTTAAAAGGTTCTAGACGAAATACTAAAAATAACAGATGTATATATATATATATATATATAAGCTTAGTAATATATTATTTTTTAGATTAGAAAAGGATAATATAAATGTTACACACTAAAAACTTTAAAGGAGGTGTTCATTTTACGGATTTTTTTGGGCCAAAACTAATACAGAGTCGGCCCTACAAATTAAGAAGTTATAGAATGTGAGAAAATAATAATTTGTTATTACTTATTCAGATTAATGGTTGTAGAAAAAAATTTAAAGCGTGAAGCGACACGTGACTCTTTTTTCATCTATGAGAGTAAAAAATATGTTGAATCGTGAAGCAAAGATTCGTGGCGGAAAATTAGAAGTCTCAATTACAAGATGTGTATGGGGTAATCACAGATTACACACAAAACTTATTTTGTTCAATTCAAGATTTTATTTTATTGTGTTTTTAATACATTTTTTTTTGAGATATAAAAAATTCGGAGGCCCTTATTTTTGGAGGTGGCAACCTAGGAGGTCATGCCCTTGGTATGGGTTTGTCTCCAAGTAAGAGTTAGTACAAGACTCAAGAGTCAAAAACATCTTTACTAAACACGAAAGGAACAATATCAAAATGTTGATGAGCTACGTATAACACATCAACATTTTGATGAGTTAATGAGTTACACACAAAACTTATTTTTTTCAATTCAAGATTTTATTTTGTTGCGTTTTCAGTACTTTTTTTTTTTTTATATATGATACACATTCCTATAATTATTTATTTATTTGTAATACTTATAAGAATATAACAATTTTGGAGGTCCTTGTTTTTAGCTCAGTCTAATCCTACGAGGTCATTGTTTATTTGTAGTACATATAAGAATAATACTCTGACACCAAAAATGATTGAAAGAATTTTTGTTGTGAATAAAAACAGCCAAAAGTCTAAATTAGTCTAATCTTATTTACCACCGATTCTAAAAAAGAGTTTAGTAAAAACCGAGGTAGTTTAGTAATAATACATCATCACCGTTTTTCCTATTTCGACACGTGTCCATCCTCGTCTCATAAAATGAGGCGCTTCTCTTTTATATTCTCTTTTTCCATAGGAATAGTGATTTATCTCGGTCTCAATAATTTACTTCCAAAGAGAGACATAAACCAATTTAATTTCAATCGATTGAACCATCGAAAAAGGTGTCGTTTGTAGAACAATTGAAGAAGTTTCAAATAGAAAAGACGGAGATGCTCCGGAAAGAGGCCGCTTTGGTTCATGAATTTGCAGAGGTGATATTGGAGGCATGGAGGTCACCAACTTCTTAAGTTTTTTTTTTTACTTTTCTGTGATTTACTTGACTACAAGCTGGCTTTAGTCTTCTCAATAGGGAGAGTTAGTGTTGGAATTTTTTTTGAAGATTTGGAGGATCCTAGTTAATGTTGCCACAGGATTTTAGTTAGTGTTTTTAATTTTCCGCCACTTATGTGTCTGTGCATATTAATGGGTTACCCGGATAAATTGACTTACTAGATTGGAAGCAGTTTTTTTGTCTTCTTTTAAGTGGAACTGGGTGGTACGGTGTTGGGATGTTTAGAAGCTGGTCAGGGTTTTAGTTATATGTTGCTATTTAGTATCTGTAACTTGAATATCAGTAATCAATCTTTATGTATCTATGTATTTTATTTATCGACCAAATGGAGTCATAAATTATTGGTCTAGTGGGAATTTAACGGCTCTCTTAGACAGTTTTATTACACTTCTTATTCAGTGATAAATTATTGGTCTTCAATTTGCACTTCTTATTCAGTAACATATAAGGAGAATGATATAAGATGATGGCGATGATTGAGAAGAAGATCGACAATTTTGAGAAGAAATGTCTGAACTTTCTTCTTCTTACGGAGGAACATAAAGTTTGGTGGAAGATATAATAGTTTGTCTAAAAAATATTTGTGTCATGTCTATTTTACCAAATACAATATTTTACGAGACAATTACAATCAGGTTTGTTGGATATGCTTCCATTTGACCCGTTTTCTCAGTAAATAATACTCCGACACCAAAAAAGATGGAAAATTATTTTGTTGTAAAAAAAAAAAGAGTCAAAAGTCTAAATTAGTCTAATCTTATTCACCACCAATTCTAAAAATATAGTTTAGTAAAACTGGGGCAATTTAGTAATAACGCATCGCCACCGTTTTTCTTGTTTCGACACGTGTCCACCCCCGTCTCATAAAACGAGGCACTTCTCTTTTATATTCTCTTTCTCCAGAGGAATAATGATTTATCCCAGTCTCAATAATTTACTTCCAAAGAGAGACAAAAACCAATTTCATTTCAAAAACCCTAAAAAAAAAATCTCTCTTGCAATTCTTATTGTATGATGGATGTTCGAAAGTCACCCGGATTGCAAAAGAATCCGTCAACCGCTTCATTTTTTCCACCGACGTAGTATAAAGAGATGTCCAAGAAGAAGATAATACTAATAATCATAGTAGAAAACAGTTTAACAAACTCATATCCGCTTCTTTTACTTCTCCAGACATCAAACCCATTTCTTATAGTCTTCCCAAATGTCCATTCTCCTAAACTCCTGCTTTACTGCTACCACCGTTGAGAACGTGGTGGTGGTGGTGGTGGTGGTGAAGGTAGTGAAGCAGTTGGGGTGGAGGATGATGGTCTACAGATCCCAAAGAGTAATAAAGATAAGAAGAGAAAAGCTGAGTCTAAGAAACCTGCAAAGGAACATGGTGAAGGGAAAGATGGTGATGCAGAAAAACTAGAAGAAGAAAATATTCAGGTTAATGTTGTTGCTAAGAAGCAAAAACAAGTTGAAGTTGGTGAAACCAAAGAGAGAAAGAAGAAGAAGAAGATGAAGAAGAAGAAGAAGAAGAAGAAGAAGAAGAAGAAGAAGAAGAAGAAGAGAAAAGATGGTGTTGTAGAGGAACCACAAGAAGAAAATGTTCAGGTCCATGTTGTTGCTGAGAAGCAAAAACAAGTTGAAGCTGATGAAACCAAAGAGAGAAAAAATATGAAGAAGAGAAAGGATGGTGCTGGTGATGCTTAACGTGTTTCGGAGAAGATGAAAGCTTCAACAACAGATAATACAAAAGAAGGAGAATATAAAGAAGAAAGAAACAAGAAAAAGAAGAAGAAACGAAAAGTTGGTAATGCTGATAGTGTATCATAGAATCTAATTGAACAATTTACTAAAGCACCTTCGATTTTTAGAAGTTTCCTGAATGAGGAAACTAATAAAGTTATTCAATCGATTGAATATGATTGAAGAAGTTTCAAATAGAAAAGACGGAGATGCTCCTAAAAGAGGCCTCTTTGGTTCATGAATTTGCAAAGATGATATCGGAGGCATGGAGGTGACCAACTTCTTAAGATTTTTTTTTTTTTTTTACTTTTCCGTGACTTGCTTGACTACAAGATGGCTTTTGTCTTCTCAATAGGGAGAGTTAGTGTTGGAATTTTTTGTGAAGATTTTTAGGATATTAGTTAATGTTGCTGCAGGATTTTAGTTAATGTTTTAAATTTCTCGCCACTTATGTGTCTGTGCATGTTAATGGTTACACGGCTAAATTGACTTACTAGATTAGAAGCAGTTTTTTTTTGTCATCTTTGAAGTGGAAGTGGGTGGTACAGTGTTGGGATGTTTAGAAGATGGTCGGGGTTTTAATTATATGTTGCTATCTAGTATCTGTCAGTTCAACATATGTAATCAATCTTTATGTATCTAAGAATTTTATTTATCGACCAAATGGAGTCGTGGATTATTAGTCTAGTGGGAATTTCATGGCTCTCTTAGGCAGTTTTATTACACTTCTTATTCAGTGATAAATTACTGGTCTTGAATTTACACTTCTTATTCATTAACATATAAGGAGAATGATATAAGATGATGGCGATGATTGAGAAGAAAACCGACAATTTTTAGAGAAAAGTTATGAACTTTTTTCTTCTTGCTGGGGAATATTAAGTTTAGTGGAGTTTATAATAGTCTGTCTAACAATTGTTTATGTCATGTCTATTTCACCCAAAACAACATTTTACGAGTCAATTACAATCAGGTTTGTTGGATAGTCATCCATTTAAACCATTTTCTCAATAAATAATACTCCGACACCAAAAAAGATGGAAAGATTTTTTTTGTAAATAAAAAGAGCCAAGAGTCTAAATTAGTCTAATCTTATTCACCACCAATTCTAAAAAAAAAGTTTAGTAAAACGGGGGAGTTTAGTAATAACGCATCGCCACCGTTTTTCCTGTTTCGACACGTGTCCACCCCCGTCTCATAAAACGGGATGCTTCTCTTTTATATTCTCTTTCACCAGGGTAACAATGGTTTATCTCATTCTCAATAATTTACTTCCAGAGAGAGACAGAAACCAATTTCATTTCAAAAATCCTAAAAAAAAATCTCTCTTACAATTCTTACTATACAATGAATGTTCGAAAGTCACCCGGATTGCAAAAGAATCCGTTCACCGCTTCATTTTCTTCCACCGGCGGAGTAGAAAGAGAGGTCCAAGAAGAAGATAATACTAATAATCATAGTAGAAAACAGTTCAACAAACTCATATCCGCTTCTTTTACTCCTACAGAACTCAAACCATTTCTTCTAGTCTTCCCAAACGTCCAGTCTCCAAAACTCCCGCTTTTACTGCTACCTCCGTTGAGAAACGTGGTAGTGGTGGTGAAGGTAGTGAAGCAGTTGGGGTGGAGGATGATGGTTTACAGATCCCAGGGAGTAAGAGAGATAAGAAGAGAAAAACTGAGTCTATGAAACCTGGAAATGAACATGGTGAAGGGAAAAATTGTTCTGCAGAGGAACCAGAAGAAGAAGATGTTCAGGTTAATGTTATTGTTGAGAAGAAAAAACAAGTTGAAGCTGGTGAAACCAAATAGAAAAACAAGAAGAAGAACAAGAAGAACAAGAAGAACAAGAATAATAATAATAATAATAATAATAAGAAGAAGAGGTGTTGCAGAGGAACCACAAGAATAAAATATTCAGGTCCATGTTGTTGCTGAGAAGCAAAAACAAGTTGAAGCTGATGAAACGAAAGAGAAAAACAAGATGAAGAAAGAAAAGTTGGTAATGCTGATAGTGTATCAGAGAATCTGATTGAACAATTGACCAAGGCACCTTCGAGTTTAAGAAGTTTCCTAAATGAGGAAATTAAGAAATTTATTCAATCGATTGAACCATCGAAAAATGTGTCGTTCGCAGAACAATTGAAGAAGTTTCAAATAGAACAAACGGAGATGCTCCGGAAGAGGCCGCTTTGGTTCATGAATTTGCATAGATGATATCGGAGGCAGGGAGGTCACCAACTTCTTAAGTTTTTTTTGTTACTTTTCTGTGACTTACTTGACTACAAGATGGATTTTGTCTTCTCAATAGGGAGAGTCAGTGTTGGAATTTTTTGTGAAGATTTGCATAATCTTAGTTGTTGTTTCCGCATGATTTTAGTTAATGTTTTTAATTTCCCGCCACCTATGTGTCTGTGCATGTTAATGGTTACCCGTCTAAATTGACTTACTAGATTGGAAGCAGTTTTTTTGTCTTTTTTGAAGTGGAAGTGGGTGGTACAGTGTTGGGATGTATAGAAGATAATCAAAGTTTTGTTTTAGTTATATGTTGCTATCTAGTATCTTTCATTTGAACATCTGTAATCAACCTTTATGTATCTATGTATTTTATTTATCAACCAAATGGAGCCATAGATTATTGGTCTAGTGGGAACTTCACGGCTCTCTTAGACAGTTTTATTACACTTCTTATTCAGTGATAAATTAATGGTATTCAATTTACACTTCTTATTCAGTGATAAATTACTGGTATTCAATTTACACTTATTATTCAGTAACATATAAGGAGAATGATATATACATGTTATCATTTTATTAGATAGTAGATAGTAGATTCATTATTGGAACTATAACATTGTAATCTACCAATTGCTGAAATATAAGAATAGCAAATTCTCACTGTTATTAGTCATGTAATTGATGGAGTCATCTTCACAAATAACTTGGGATTGAAGAAGTATATGAGAGGCAGAAGAATAGGAACGCATTCGGAGACAAAGACGACCCCATAGGGATATCAGGGGAAGACCCAGTTGGGGGCAGTAAGGCCCAGGGGAAACGATACCATCCCTTTCTACCATCTATTTCTTTAGCACAAAAACATAAGAAATATAGATACCATCCCTTTTTACCATATGTTTCTCCCCTCTTGCTGTATCTACTTACTTTCTTGGTTCATAATTCCAGATCCCCATTTCATGGTGCTGTAGTGCAATGTCTTGAGCCTGTGGTGCCCAGCAACCAATAGGAGGATGATTTTATCTTTCAGTTTAATTAATTAACTGTTGTTATTAACAGTTAACCTTGTTTTAAGTTACTGTAAATCTGTTAAGATTGAACGTTAGCATCTCGACCACGTGTAGGGTCAATACTGATTAGGGTTCAGTGTTAGGTATTCTTCTCATTATTAATGCATGTAACTGCATTGAAGAAAGGGCATGAAAATAGAAAAGAAGAAGGCAGTACAGTGGTACCGAGTTACTCATTTACTTGTTATAGCTCCATCCTTATCTTATATTACATCACAGAATATTATAGATCTTAACAATTGGTATCACCCAGAGATTCTTCTCTCTTCTACATCCTTATATTATATTGGAAAACCTACACAAGGCACAAGAGAGAATGAAGGGGTTTGCTGAAAAGAAAAGAATAGATAGGTCCTTTACTGCAGGGGATCTTCTTTACTTGAAGTTATATCCCTACAGACAAACATCCATGGCTTTGCGTAATAATTTGAAGTTATCTGCTATATATTATGTGTCATTCCCAGTGATTCAGAAGGTGGGTCAAGTTTCTTATAAATTGGAGCTACCTCCCAACTCAAAATTCATCCCGTCTTCCATGTCTCTCAGTTAAAAAAGAAGTTAGGTGTTGTTTCTTCAACAATTCCTTGCTTACCCTTGGTAGATTCAGATAGGGAGATCATCCTCAAACCCATAGCTACATTGGATTCACGATAGGTTTTTCGTCAAGGCAAGGCCATACAACAACTTTTAATTCAGTGGTCAAACACCACCCCAGCTGATGCTACCTGGGAGGACTTGACGAATGCTAGGGCTCATTTTCCTAAATACCATCATTGAGGACAAGGATTTTCTGAAGAGGGGAGTATTTTCATGGTCCTGTGGTGCAATGTCTTGAGCATGTGGTTCCCCGCAACCAACATGTGGATGTTTTTATCTTTCAATTTAATTAATTAATTGTTTTTATTAATTGATAACCTTGTTTTAAGTTACTGTAAGTTTGTTAAGATTGAACGTTAGCATCTCGACCACGTGTAGGGTCGGTGTTGATTAGGGTTCAGTGTCAGGTATTTTTTTCATTATTAATGCATGTACCTACATTGAAGAAATGACATGAAAATAGAAAAGAAGAAGGCGGTACAGTGGTACCGAGTTACTCATTTCCTTGTTATAGCTTCATCCTTATCTTATGTTACATCACATAATATCATAGATCTTAACACCCCATCAGTCGGAAGTATTTTGTTTGGTTTGCATTTGGAATTTGAAATTGTTCTGCAAACCAATATCAACTCCGTAGGAAAACAAATTCAACATTTGCATTTGAATTTGCATTTGTTTCTTGTGATACTGATTATCCACTTATGTCCCGAAAAGGTTTACCTCAAATGCTTTTGAACAATTTCGGGACATAAAGGATAATCAATATCAAAATAATCACTTAAAAATGGTGGTCACATTGAAGAAGATATTAATTTTTTCATGAGAATAGCATGGTCGAGATGATTTAAAAAAAATAGGGTTTTGAAATCGATGAAGCCAATATTTGGAAACACACTGAATCTTGCACTAGAATATATTCTCTATAATATTTAAAATTGACAGGTAACCTTTTAAATATATTCTCTATATTTCCGCCAATAAGAATCTAGACAATTTCATACTTCTTACTCTCCTTCTTCTTCTTCTTCTTCTTCTTCTTCTTCTTCTTCTTCTTCTTCTTCCTCCTCCTCCTGTAACAACGATTGAGATTGGCTAAAATTCTAGGTCTTATGAGTTTGTTATTTTTACGTATTACCCAAAATAACCTCAGAATTTGATAAACGCTTGGTGTTTCCTTTTGAGAGCAGTGCATCAGGCTTAGCATGCCGATGTCATTTGAAAACTCTTATCTGAGGTTGCGGGACTTGGAAGGTCCAGCTTTGAGAGCTCCCTAACTTAAAACAAATTTGATGAGTGGTTTTTGATTTGATAAATGACTTGTGGTTACTCAGAAAGTTTATAAAGAGAAGGTAAAGTTGGTTTGATTAACAGAATATTCAATGATAACTGTTGTAGACACCCCAATTTTGCACAGTCACAAAAGTATGTCGCGAGATCGTATCCGAAAGGGTCTAGATGGGAAGCCCAACCTGAGTCTACAAGCCAAGATATCTTTACAATTAATATAAGCCCATTGTGCCTATACTAGTAAATATGGACTTGAGCCTACCTATGATTATTACCAAGCCCAATTGTTAATTAACGTAAGCTGGACTTGTATTACGTCCCAAAATGAGAACGTCCACTATGTGTTAAACTTGGAACCATTTTTTAGGGACCATGATTTTTTTTTTGGATCATGGTCTTATTAGGCCAACCTCCCTATACTTATAAGGGGTGTCCTAAAGTTAGGTAAATACACATTTACCCTTTATTTTAATTTAAATTAAAACTAAGTTAATAACTATATATATAAATCTAATCATATACATCTAATCTAAATGAATTTATTAACCAAATCAAAATCAAAATCAAAAACAAAAACAGGAGGAGAATCGAAATTTTTTAGTTTTGAAAAAAAAAAAATTATTCTCTTATTCTTCTCTCTTTCCTTGACGTTCCTCGTTCGATTGAAAAACCCATCAATCTTTTTAATTCGTTTTTTGATTGGGAAAATTGAGTAGAAATCATCAAAATATGGTTTAAATGGAAGTTATACCAATTTAGAGAGAGTTCATCTAGAGCATTCTCTGATAAATTCTAATAATAAGATTGTAATTTTGGGTTTGGGTTCACATGGATGATCACGTTTCCTTATTGATTTTTGTTAGACAGTATTAATTGGTTGAAACAATTGATGTTATGTGTGAATTTTGTGACGGAAATTGTGGAATTTGGTTTAGGTTGAGTAAATTTTGTTAGCAATGGTTTTTTTATGGATTTAGGAATTAGCTTTTGTTGCTGTAAGGAGTAAAAGTTGCATTGTTGATTAAGTCGGCGTTGTTATAGAGCCGGAAAGGAGAATTTGTTGTTGTATTCTCTCGATTTTGTTTTTCTTCACTTCTAAATGGTGTTCTATCATGTTAAGCAATTACTTTAAATGGGAAGAAGGCGTATTTGAAACTCGGTGTTCGACCAGCAACGCACGTGCACTCCACTTGTAACCTATTAGAGAACCTACTCATTCCCTACCTCCACATACAACAAATGGCATCGTTTGACTCCGCGGAAAATTTGGAAATCACCAAAGCATGGGCAGCCGAAAGTCGAGTTCTAGATCGATCCTCGACCGAGACCTATTGGACGAAGATACATAACAAATTTAGCCAAGATTATGGGAACCCGAAAAGAAGAAGTGTTCAACAAATCAAGGATAGGCACAACATCATCCTAGATGTTGTAGCTGGGTTTTTTAAAATCAAACACCGGATATCGCATGCAAGCCACCTTAGCTTGTCCCCTCTACAACTTGTACGTATCTTTATGGTTTATTCGGCACAATACTTTTTTTCAATTTGTATGTAACTGTTTATGGGTGAAAACTGTTTCTGCTGGTTTTGGTAAATTTGGGGTGTGTGTGAATGAGAAACGAATCTAAACCCTAAACAAATGCACTACACGGGAGTACTTTTAGATTCGAGAGATCAATATGTATAATTCTGGCCTAAACCAAGAAATGGTCGTTCCAGACTTGCTTCGGTCACAAAGTGAAGGAGATGGGGTTGATCTTAGAGAGGGAAGCGAAGAAGGTGTTGAGATTATGAAGGTGTTGGTTGTTTATGACTTGTATCAGAATGTTGAATTGGCTTGCATAATGTAAGCTATCAGTTCTAGGTGTTTTCTGGATACTATGATACAACACTTGGTTTTCTGTGTGTTGTGTTAAAATAGGTTGAAGAACCTATTTATACAAGTCATTGAGCACAATCACGTGGGGCCCATGTTGGGCTGACGGTGAACGCGTGTGCACCTTCCTGACGGTACTAAATGCGATCTAAGTCATCCAAATAGGCTGGCTAAGTTGGATGGTCGTGATCGATTTAAGACGCTAGTGTATTTCCGCGGCCCAATTTAGGGTTTGGAAACATCACGCTTGCCATGGTTTGGGAGAGCGTTTCATTGCTCAATGGTCCCACCATGGGCAAGTCGTTCGAGCAAGGAGGAAGTGGGCCCGCCGGTGTGCATGTCAGCGTTTCCCCAATTGCTCATGGGATCATCTAACCCGTCCTAGCAAGCAGGCGAAGTTGGACGGTTGCGATGATTTTGAGACTGTCTTGGACAGTTCAAGCTCGTTCGAGCTTCTCCCAAGCATCCCGGCCACCCTACTTAAGGTTGGCGTTTGACGGCGCTGGGAGATGTATGGTGATGTTCGACCAGCTAGGGCATAAGTGGGCCCGCCGGTGGTCATCACGATAATTGCCTATTCCTGCCAAGATTTGGCTAGGCTTATTAAATTGCGCGGCCAACTTGTGTGGCCGTGATCGTTTCTGAGACTGATATGCACAGTCTAGATTTTCCTTAAGGGATCGAGATGTCTTTAATTAAAAGCGTGCCGATTCGAAATTCTCTTTGTCACAGAGTGATGTAGCATGTGTGGGTATTTCATGCGTATCTCAATATTGGCACTTCGGGAGATTCATGCTACTCTGCTGAGAGTGAACACTTAATCGTCATGTCATGTCAATGATGAGAGTTCGGCTGAGAACATAGCACGAAAAATACTAGGTAAATCATGCATTGATTAATAATGCTGGTCTAAAATGGAAATCATAGAATATTTGGGATTGCTACTACGCGCACCATTCTGAGTGAATTTCATATGCATTGAATTGCTCAATGAGTGAGGAGGTTTTTTGCACTCGTCACCTTTCAAATGGATTTACCCCTTGCAGGGTGACATCACATTAAATACTGGTTTTACAATTTTAGCCTTGAACTAAAAACCACCATCAACATTAAGTCCCCTGCTTAGCACGTAATAGTTACACTATTGCGGGGTAAGCACTAGATGGTGACGAAAAAATATAAAATTTATGAGACAAAGTTAGATGTTACCAGGAGAGATGGGTCATCCTGTCTTTGGAACATGTCATATTCAAGAGGCGTCCAGGTGAGCGTTCCCCAAGCATGATGTCGGTTGGCCTCAGGTAGATTAGGCATATGGTTGGTTGGGATCTCAAACTATTCATGATGATGTCGTAATCCTCGACTCTGATGTGGACGAGCACTATCATGAGGAATATCCTTAAAAGGCTGCTGAAGAAATTTCTTAAAAAGATGTTGAAGCAGCTCCCAAATAGAACGTTGATGCAGCTTCCGAGAAGGGCGTCGAAGCGTCTTCTGGAGAGGATGTTAAAGCAGCTCCTGGAGAGGACTCTAGTGAAGGCACCATTGGCCCTGGCATTGACGACACTTCTTTGATGTTTAGTGGTCTTTGCTTCATGTAGCTGGAGCCAGGTCTTGATCGAATAATAATCCCTCATTCATGTTGTAACTTCCATTTGTTATATCACGTGTGTTGTGCTTCCGTGAACAGGAGATCCAGGAGTCGAATTTGTTAGGTGTGGAGGCTCTATCTCCAATTAATAGCGCGTGTGATATGATTGGACACGTCTGAAGAAGTAATCACAATCTGGGAGTACCGCGTGCACTAGCTCGTTGCTTCCTGATTCCGTGAAGGGATTTCCCAAAATATGAAAATTACAGATGGCGAACTTCTTTCTGGGATCTAGGCACAATGAGATGGTGATTGAGAGGTTGTTTCGTCATTGAAACAGCTGCACTTCAGGGTACGAATGATGCTTTCCCTAAGAAGCATATATTGGCTGCTTGATGATTTCTTTCAGTCATCTTTCTCTTTCTGATTGCGATGATGGTATGCATGTATGGGCACAATCCTCGGAGACGTTAAGTGAAGTAGACAAACTGAGAGACCTTCGTTGTCGACGTGCCGCTATAAGTCTTCAAGGACTTCGTTTCAAGCAACATCATTTGAATCGTCTTATGAATCTTAGATGGTTGTATAGAACGGGATGCGATGAGCATCCCCCGGTTACACTTCAAAATGGATGGCGTGGCTGGACACGTGAAAATATCTCTAATTTGTACTTTGGAGTCTTTGATGCACATGTACGTCTTCATGTTGAGAATTCTCTGCGGCTCGTAAAGCTTCAACAGTGATGATTTCTGATATTAGAAATAAACCGGTTGAGGGACGTGAATGCATCTTGTGCTGGCAGTCCCCAGGTGTAATTATCCCGAGCTTATTTTCTCTTGAAAGACGTACTTCCATTTCATTTGCTGGTAAGGTGTTGAAGCGGCTTTGGCCTCTGAAGAGAGCGCTGAAGTGGCTTCTGGAAAGAGTGCTGATGCGGATTCGGGAGAGAGAACGTTGAAGCGGCTTCTTCTGGAGAGAGCGTTGAAGCGGTTTCAGGAGAGAGTGTGCGTTGAAGCGTCTTCTGGAGTGTGCGTTGAAGCGGCTTCCGAAGCGTGCGTTGAAGAGTCTTTTTCTGGAGAGAGCGTTGAAGCGGCTTCAGGAGAGAGCGTTCGTTGAAGCGGTTTCTGGAGTGTGCGTTGGAGCGGCTTCTTAAGCATGCGTTGAAGCGACTTCTTCTGGAGAGAGCGTTGAAGCGGCTTCTCCTTCAGCTTGATTTTCCCTTGCAAATTACATGCTTCTTGATTGACCGTCTCTCTTGTGTTGACGAAGTCCTTGACTGACGGTGAAGGAATTTCATGCCGAGTCTCAGTCCCAAAGCGTGAGTTATATGGCTCTATCTTGTATGGTCGGTGGGTTTACCATAATAAAGATATCACCATCTCGCCTCCGTACTGGTGACTCTATTACTTCTCCATGGGAAAGCAAAATATGCAGAAGTTCGGATTACCTCTGTCCGTAGTGGTTGTTGCTATGGTGGAGCTCTGACGAGCAACAACGATTCTTGGCAGCAGCTGTGATCAAAAGAGACTGGCAGGGATAGGCATGGTAGCTACTTGCACGAACTTGGAAGTCTTCATATAAAGGTAGAGATCGTCTCGTTATTAGAGGGAGAAGCTTCCTTGATGTTTCCTCATGGAATGGAGAAGAGGGAGACAGTCCCCTGCCCACAAGTATCTATTGAGCTTTCAACTTGATAGATGTTGTCACGCTGGGTCTCTGAAGAAATAATTTGGAAGAGAGTTGGAGTTTAACCCAACGTTGATAAGGATCGTACGAGTTGCTGATCATGAGGTCGTCTACGTTGCGTTTCATAGACGTCCAGGCATATCGCTGGTTTTTGACAATACGTCTGCTCTCTTGAGTATGTTCTCGTATTTGGACATCCTGGAATCATAATGATAGCGTACTTGCGTCTCTCTAAATTCAGCATGTTTGAGATGGATAGTGCAGAGCAGTCCCCATCTACACTCCTTTGTCTCTATCATCTTTGGATCGTGTCTTTGAGGAGTAGGGAAGTTCCCTCATGCGGATGACTTAACTAACAAGTTATGCAAGTATGAAGAAGCTCTTGATATGGAGAGTTCATATGTACCTTTTAAGTCCCGGGTGTGACCTCCTTCGGTAATGCAACTACTTCTCTACGGGAGACGAAATTCTGAAAGCGTCTATCACCGATTTTGTTGCCGTCAAGCCAGATATGGTATATCTCGGACGTTGTTGCTTTATCATCATGATACTTGTAGGAGGACGTGCAGGATGTTATTTCTTGGTGGTTTTCCTCTTGCTGCTTCAGTGAAGCTGCTTACCGAAGGCTGAAGGTTGTATTGCCTGTTTGTGAGATGTATGCCTCCACGAATATCATGAGGCTCTTCATTCCTGGCAGGCCTGGTTATTTCTAGCAGTGTAGGTGCTGTTATAGCCGAGCTTAACAGCTTCACGAAGTTCAGAGGATGTTTGAAATTGCAGATTCTCCAGTATAGCACGATAGACGGGTACCATCCTATTAATGCATAATTCCACCAATCGTTATTCAATCATATTTGGATCGTGACAATCCAGTGCCTAAATTCTGGACCTCTTCACATAATCATTTGGATGTTCGTTGTTTCGTTGGAACATTCTCCCCAAATTTGAAAAGGTGATTTGCTCGGATACGAAGAAATACTTCTTGTGGAAAGCGGTTACTATCTCACACTAGTTGGATACGCTGTTTGGTGCAATGTTGTTGTACCAGGTGTACGCTCTCCCAGTGAGTGACTTTGAGAACTCTTTCAGGCGAAGGACATGATTGTATTCATGCTCTCCTAATGACTCCAGAAAATGAGAGATGTGTTCACGAGCATTACCAGTTCCGCCATAAAGGGAAAATTTAGGAGAGGAGTATCCTCTCGGAAGAGGAACTATTTGCACATCAGGAGGATAAGGAGGCTGATGCTGGTGCAGGTCTACCGGGTTTTCCTTGCCTCGATGCTGGAGAAGTCGTTCTAGATCCTCACGCGTGATGAGATTCCTTTCCCTTGAGCGCTCAGGAGCAACACGAATTTCTTCATCTATGAATGCACGCCCTCTTTCTGAGTTATAACCATGTCCTTATGAGCCTTAGTGAAATATTTATTTTGCAACCGAGAGATCAATATCCCACTGTGGTCGCCAATTGTTTATGGGTGAAAACTGTTTCTGCTGGTTTTGGTAAATTTGGGGTGTGTGTGAATGAGAAACGAATCTAAACCCTAAACAAATGCACTGCACGGGAGTACTTTTAGATTCGAGAGATCAATCTGTACAATTATGGCCTAAACCAAGAAATGGCCGTTCCAGACTTGCTTCGGTCACAAAGTGAAAGAGATGGGGTTGATCTTAGGGAGGGAAGCGGTGAAGGTGTTGAGATTATGAAGGTGTTGGCTGTTTATGACTTCTATCAGAATGTTGAACTGGCTTGCATAATGTAAGCTATCAGTTCTGGGTGTTTTCTGGATACTATGATACACCACTTGGTTTTCTGTGTGTTGTGTTAAAATAGGTTGAAGAACCTATTCATACAAGTCATTTGAGCGCAATCCTCATCTTGTAGGAAGTGGAGGAAGTTGAGTGATGGAGTAGTGGGATCATGTAGGTGATTGTCACACGATCACTCCTTTGACCACTTCCCTCATCATCGTTAACCGTTCATGCCTCATGACACGTTCTCGTAATGGGCGTGTTGCATGCCGCATGCTGTAAACCACCAGACCAATACCCCAGTAAGTATCCCCCAGTTTGTGACATGTTTGATGTCTCGAATGAGCGAGTCAATTTGTGGGACTCGCCGCAAGAAATAGCATGCGGTGCTATTAGGTTAAATAACTAAGTTATTTATGGAATTGATATTCATGAAACATAGTGCGTGCTCGATGCATGTAATGCATCACTTTTAAGCAAGCATCTCAAAACAATCGATATGCATGAAGCATCGCTGTTTTAAAGCTTGATTGAGTAAGTCGCGAATTAAGCGTCTTAAAATAGCAGCATGTCCAACCATTTTCGAGTGATCGTTTGAAGGCCACATGGGTAGGCCATCATCTGGTCGATTACTCCCTGTGACAGAGTGGCAGATGGCGATCATTGAGGCACTTCATTGTTTGCTGCCGTTGAAAGAATTTAGGGTTTTTATAGGTGCGCTAACATCCCTCTTTGGATTGATCGAATCCAAGCATTGGCGCTATTTTTGGGTGGGACAATCGGGCATGCGTGGAGATGGCTCACTGGCGTGCATGCTTACACCTCTCGGTCCCACAAAGATTCGATCTAGGCCACTCAACTTGACCGGCATAGATGAGTGGTTGTGATCGATTTTGCGACAGAAATACATTGCCGCAAAGAGTTTAAAATCCGTAGGGCATGCCACCTTTGGGGCGCGCGTTTCGATACGTCGGGCCCTAGTCCGCATAGACCGGTCGGTCACACACAAAGGTGGGCCCATGGTGATCACGTTGACATCCTTGGGACCTCTTGAGTCTATATCTACACCCTCCGTTTAAGCCGGCGAAGATGAACGGTCACGATCGAACTACGACAGGTGTGCATTGCCGCAAACCCTAATTAGGGTTTTGAATCAGTCACGCATACGTGAGTTTGGCCAAGCAGTTTGGCACGCCGTGATCCTCCTTTGGAGAGGTCAATCACGCGGGGCCCATGTTGGGCTGACGGTGAACGCGTGTGCACCTTCCTGACGGTACTAAATGCGATCTAAGCCATCCAAATAGGCTGGCTAAGTTGGATGGTCGTGATAGATTTAAGACGCTAGTGTATTTCCGCGGCCCAATTTGGGGTTTGGAAACATCACGCTTGCCATGGTTTGGGCGAGCGTTTCATTGATCAATGGTCCCACCATGGGAAAGTCGTTCGAGCAAGGAGAAAGTGGGCACGTCGTTGTGCATGTCAGCGTTTCCCCAATTGCTCATGGGATCATCTAACCCGTCCAAGCAAGCAGGCGAAGTTGGACGGTTGCGATGATTTTGAGACTGTCTTGGACAGTTTAAGCTCGTTCGAGCTTCTCCCAAGTGTTTATGGGTGAAAACTATTCCTGCTGAATTTGGTAATTTGGGGTGTGTGGATGAGGAATGAATCTAAACCCTAAACAAATGCACTGCGCGATGAGTGCTTGTAGATTCGAAAATCAATCTGTGCAAGTCCGGCCTAAACCAAGAAATGGCCGTTCCAGACTTGTTTCGGTCACAAAGTGAAGGAGATGGGGTTGATCTTAGGGAGGGAAGCGAAGAAGGTGTTGAGACTGTAAAGGTGTTGGCTTGCTTATGACTTGTAACAGAAAACTGAACCGGCTTACAGGATGCAAGCTATCAGTTCCGGTGTTTTGTATTAACACTTGGTTTCTTTTTTTTGTCTGGACTTGCTCTGTTGGTGGAAATAGGGAGGAGAACCTATTTATACAAGTCATTGAGCCTTATTCACGTCTCTCATGGGAAGTGGAGGAAGTGGAGTGATGGAGTTGTGGAGTTGTGTGTCGGTGCTACACGATCAGTCTTGCCCACTTCTCGTGTTATCGCTAACCGTCCATAACTTCCTAACACGTTCTTGTGATGGCGCGTTGCACGCCGCACGTTGTAAACCGCGGACCAATACCCCGATATGTATCCCCCAGTTTGTGACATGATTGATGTGCTGGAATATGTGGATCGTGGATCCACGAAAGGTAGCATGTAATGCTAAGTTGAATAACTGCGTTATTCAGAAAGTTGATACTTGTGAAGTATCGTGTGTATTTTATGTGTACTGCATCATGGTGTGGTAAAGTGACGGGAGATGACGCCTCACCGACCAATTAACTCCCGGCCGGGTTGTATAACCAAGACGGTGAAGTTGGACGGACGAGATGATCTTTGAGACACTCATCCGCGACCGTTGGTGGAATTAGGGTTTTAGAAGAGGTGCGCAAGCATCCCTCTTCACTGGTCGAATCCCGCCTTGGGATATGACTTTGTCCAGTGCCTACCGTACATGCGTGTAGATGGCATGACGGTGTAGGCGCCTATACCCATTACCTCACGAAAGTATGATCCGGGCCACTCAATTCGTCCCGGTGAAGTTGAGTGGTCGAGATCAATTTGTGACAGAAAACCCGGTCCGCAAGAGCCGCGCGTCATGCCCATTTTGGGCGCACGTTCCAAGATGACCAATCTTGGTCGGTCTTGGCCGATCGGTCTGGGTGTGAAGGTGGTAGGCTGGTGTTCACGCCTATACCTGAATATCCCATGAAAACGTGATCTGAGCCATCCAAATCGTCCGGTGAAGTTGAGCGATCGAGATCAGTTTGCGATTTGGGAGGTGTGACCACACTAGTTTGGGCGCGCGTCTTGGAACAACCAGGCATGATATGCCTTGGACGATCGAGTGAGGGGATAGATGGGTAAACGGTGGTCATGCTGGTATGACTGGACCTGCTTAATCTAATCTTGGACCCTCCATTCGTGCCGGAGAAGATGAACGCTCGTGATGCTCAAAACCCTAATTTTGGGTTTCAAGGCCGTGCGTCAATGCTTTATTCGGCGTACGAATTGGGATAACCAACCATGGTTGGTCCTGACCGATTGGTCAGGTATGTAGGCGGGCCCACGGTGATTGTGTTGACATGCTCTGGGCCCTTTGAATCTACATCTATACCCTCCATCTATACCTGCGAAGATGGATGGTTGAGACTGTTTTGGGACACATGTAATATGCCGCAAACCCTAATTTAGGGTTTTCCGCCCATACGCTCTGGTTTGGACGTTTTGGCAAGCTAGGCCAATCTTCGGGAGGCCGACCATGCGGGATCCGCGTTGGTTCGGCAAAGGATATTCCATACCCGCTTGGGGTGATGAAATTGATCCGGGTCATCCAATCATGCTTGTGGAGTTGGATGATCTGTGTTCATATCCGTCTTGATACTGATCGCCCGAATGCTCAATCGGGCTAGTATAACACACCAAGAGGGGCTCAATCGGGCTAGTATAACACACCGAGAGTCAGCATGTATGGGTATTTCGTACATGGTTTCATTATAATGCTTGGAGGTTCGTGTTGCTCTGTAAGAGTAACACTCAGTCGTCATGCCGCACTGATAATGAGTACTGGAAATACAAGGCTGATTGCGCATTAATTAATAATGCTATAAATTCACAGGGTATATGGGATTGTTGCTACATGCTCCAACCTGGATGAATTTCATGTATTCACAGAATGGGATTGTTGCCACATGCTCCATTCTAGGTGAATTAAGTGAGGGAGTATCCAACACTTATTGATGGCCTTATCTTTTACAAGATGTCAGCGCATAATTTTCTGGTTTTTACAATTTTAACCTTAAATGAAAATCCACCATCAACATTAAGTCCCCTGCCTAGCACATAATGTTTATACTATTGTGGGGTAGGCATGAGATGGTGACATACATATGTGAGAAAGACAGGATAAAAGAAGTTTACCCGGAAGAGTATTGACCGACCGCTAGTCGCCAACGCCGTTGTGCTTGTATGGAATCCTTTGGTGGGACAAGTTTCTTTCTTGGGGTATTTGAATCAGAAAAGGAATCCAAAAAAGAGGTATCCTTGTTCTACTGGGATTCTTCTAATTTTTTGTCTATAAAAGAGACCAACCCCTTTGCTTTTTCTCACGATTTTTTTTTTTTGTTGTTGAGCAGCTCCCGTCCGTGACTGCCGCTGCCGCTCCATGTGGCGTCGCGTTCGCTGCTGCCAGGAGTTGCCGCTGCCGTTCTTGGAGTTGCTGCCGTCCAAGGTAAGTTTAGCTCTCTTTTTTTTTTTTTTTTTTTTAATTTATTTTTTATATAAAGGTAAAACCCTAGTTTGCTAGGTAAACACCTTTTGTAAGATGTGCATATGCTTAGTTTTTTCCACCGAGGTTAATACGCCAATATTTTCTAGAATTGCTTAGTAAAACAACCCATGAATCCATGATCATGTTGTTTTTTGCTTCTTTCCACCATTGCATGCAAAACCTAGCTTTTAGGTTGTATCTTGAAAAGAAAAACCTTGGCTTGAATCTCGTAGACACGATTCCCATGAATAGAGAAAAATCGTGTTATGACGTGTGCGGATGAACGCGGGCCCGCCGTGTATGCTTGATTGAACGTGGGTCTCACCCACATATGCTTGACTGAAAGTCGACCTTATGTTAGTCTTGTGCCCGGGCTTGAAACTTGAGTAACACCGAACTTGAAATTTATACCGGACTTGAAACCAATACCAGACTGAAACTTGTACCGGACTTGAAACCAATACCAGACTGAAACTTATACCGGACTTGAAACCAATACCAGACTTGAAACTTGAGTAATACTGGTGTTTGGACTTAATCCCAGCTTTTGTGCATTTCAACGTGTCTTGTCGTGCGTGACTACACGCTTCATGCGCTTTTCATACAAGTTCTAACTCCTGTCTTTTATTTCATTGTGGAATGAAGAAAAGAATTCCTGTTGAGATGTCTTCCGGAGATAATGCTGGTTCCAAGTCGGAAAGTGTTGACAGCTTCAAAGATATGCCGAACATCGATGATGAGTTGTTCACCTCGCCTTTTCCAAACATTAGAAAACATCCTTCTCATAAGATAGTCCTGCTTTCCGATTCAGAAAATATGGATGCTGATCCATTTTCTTCTTCAAGACTTGTGATGAGATTTTGTCTCCGGAGAAACGAATATCCGCCTTCCCCTATTGACTTCAAGATTTGTCATACTCCACTGGGTTTTTATGAAGGATGGATGAGACGCATGTTGAGTAATAAGGGCATTAAAGACAATTTGACCAAAGCGCAAATCCTCAATGCGGTCATGGCATCTGCTGCTCTTGAAATTAAGAAAGACGCTGAGGGTTTGATTACCTTCATTTCTCGATGGCGTCCCTCTACTCATACAGCCATATCTAGGTGGGGAGAGATGACTATTACTCTGGAGAGTGTAGCTGCATTAATGAACCTGCCTGTTGCTGGAAGTCTTTCTTACGAGATCTCTGATACGGAACAACGTAACTATGATGCTATATTTCAAAAGGTGGCGGGTTTCGACAGTCTGGACAAGGAGGAAAAAAAATATACGAGATGCTTTTACACACGGTGGGTGTCGAGTGGTCTCCTGCGACCCGAGCCGGATCAAGAGTTGGAAAATGAGCTCAGCGTGATTGCGTTCCTGTCTTTATGGCTATCCAGAGATATATTCGACGACGGTTCTGGAAATAAGACCATTAGAGGTGACCTCGTTAAGATCGCTATAAAGCTGGTGATAAGTGCATATTTCACATATATTTAGTGTCAATTCCATGCTAGTATTTGTTGGTTTTATTGCAAATTATTGTATATTACGTTTGTTTTCTTTTATTTGTGTTTTATTAGTTGAATCATCAAAAAGAAGTGAATTTGCACTTAATTGTGCAAGAAAAGAAGCTAGCTACAAGTGGAGAAAGGCCAAAGACCAAATGGAACTCGTTCAAATACAAGATTTCTACTTTTCATTGTGTATAAGACGAGAAGATGAAGACGATGGCGAAAGAACGGAGTCATTCCGAGTTCGTATGAAGAAGTTATGAGCAAAACAAGAACTCACAAGCAAA
This sequence comes from Papaver armeniacum, assembly GCA_023531295.1. NCBI lineage: Eukaryota > Viridiplantae > Streptophyta > Magnoliopsida > Ranunculales > Papaveraceae > Papaver > Papaver armeniacum. The sequence goes on along the minus strand of JAJJWW010011961.1, from coordinate 113,400 downwards.
GGGCAAAATGGTCATTTTATCGGGAAGTACTATTGGCACCCCCGCTGTACGTTAAGGGTAGTCATTCTGTTAAGGGGCAGTCAAGTTCAAGAGAAGTGCTAAAGGGAGTCCAGTCTTTTACAATAGGGGGCTGCCAAAGTTCAAATAATACTAAAAACACCCGACTTATTACTCAGGGCACTTCTTCTTCTTTATTCCTAAACAACACACATGTAATGGAACTCGGAGCTTGATGATCACGACGGTGATGAATTTCGGAAGAAGTGATATTCGAATTCGAATACATCACTGGGTTCCTGGAGATGGTAGAAAACATGGGTTGCTGTCTGATTTCGATAAATCAGTCAAGGTGACTAACAACAGTAATGCTCAGGCTTTGCTTTAACGGATAAGAGATGGAGGTGCTGTTGATGTTGATCAACGGTGAAGGAGCATACAGTTGAAATGGGTTGAGATCGTGGGATCGAAGGTGACAATACGTAGTGGAGCTCGACGAGGAAGAAGAAGCTGAGAAGGACTCGCTTATGGGATGTTGCCATTGGCGATGAATGCCGAAACGATGGTGGTTAACGGAAGATGATGCTGCTGTGATAATGAGCACTCGAGTTAGAATGGTTTGCTGTTGTTGATTGAGATGATGCTGTGCTCGATGGAGTTTCATGATGAAGACGGAGAAGCAATGCTGCTGTCGTTAACGAAACAGAGTGATGAAGTAGAGCTCGAGAAGGAAAGTGATGGAGTTCAATCGGTGATTGATAATGAAGCTGTGGATGCATCGGTGAAGAAGAGATAGGTTAGCTGTGAGGAGCTCGAGAAGTTGCTGTCACCATTAACGAATGCAAGTCTGTTGGTTCGTGAAGGGGGACCCACGTGTGATGAGGGAAGTCCAAGAGTCGTACAAATCAGAAGAAAAGAGGGAACAGACAAGCACGTGGTGGGGATGTATTTGTGGTACTTCTGCGCAAGCTTTGACGTGTTTTGGGGATTAATAATGATTGTGTGCACTTTGCGGTTCACCGAAGCCGGATAGATCAACGGTGCGAGATGAAGTACAAGGATTCATCAGAGGATCGAATGGATCATAAGACATTTGCGCGATACTAGAATACATTGCGTCGCGCCCAATAATCAGAACCTGTTTTGTGATAACTATCACCGACTTTGCTTCCCTATCTTGCACGCATATTTTGGATCTCCTAGGGTATTTGATGCCTATAAATAGCTACCTACACCAACAGAAAAAAATGAACTTCTTCTTTTATTATTTCTTTTGTAGCTAGAAATACAACTTTTGGGGAGAAAAAAAAAATACAGAGAATAAAAGAGAAAAAAGGTTTTATTTCATATCTAGGGTTAACCCCATTAGGGGGAAACCAAGCTATTTTCTTCTTTTTCTATATATATATTTTTATGGGTTTTAGTAAATCCATGTGTAGCTAAATTCTACTGATTAAGGTATGATTTCAAAGTCCTGGTTTATGAAACTTTAATTCTTTTTACAAGTTTATTTTAAGTTGATTTTTCTTGTCGATTGTCTCTATTATTTTTATCGTCTAAGATTACTACTGGGTTGTTCAACTGGCCATTTGAATTAACCTGGTAATAATTCTTCTACTAGTATTGGGATTGGTGATACGTGTAATAGTCACTCGCCTCCTTACATAAGTAGTACATCGCAAAAGGCGACGGAGGGATTCGTTAAGCAATTGTGTATAGAGATGACACTAGTAAGCGGCACCAGAGCTTATGTGTCCGATGCTAGGATCAACCTAATTCACAAAACGTAATGCATTCGTTGGGTTACACCTTGAGAGCTTATTCATGGTGGCTCGGATGGATAGAATCGGTAGTCGAGCGCTTAGTATCCGGTGGCAACAGAATTCCGGGGATAGCATAGCTTATTGCTATTCTACGGTTGGTGACAATGTAAATTCTACAAGAAATAAACAAGTACTTTTATTTAGTTTCTTTCCAGTAACGGCGAATGATTCCTTAATCATCTTTCTTTTATTTGTTATTCTTTTCATTTTACTTTAAACCATTCCCCTTGTCTTTTACTTTATTTTGCTGATCAAATAACCTATCAATTACACAGCTCTCTGTGGGAACGATCTCTTACTACCGCTATATTACCAGTTAATTAGTGGGAAATATATTTATTAATTTGTTGTGTAAACGACGCGCATCAGCTGACAAAAGGTAAAGTTCTTCCCCTAGGTGCTTTGTTCCTTGGATCGATGTATTCTCATCTGGACGCCTTAGCAATGGACATGCATGTTTCTAACGGGTACAAGAAGGTGGACTCGTACGTTCACTTCGCTTTTCTTCAGGCATTCTTATGGGAACACTTCAAAAGTTATGCTCCTACTCCTGCTCCTGCAAATTCGCTCAACAACTTGTATGGTGGCTCGAGAATACTCCGTTGGCATATGAGGCGTCCCAGAACCGGCGCGAGACTTGTGGACATATTTGACAATGTGTCTTCTGTAGATTTCTGTCCATGGGGGCCGGTCCACCCTTCCATTGTTCAGCCAAAGACTTTTTCTATTGATTCTAATGGTCCTGATGTTGTGTTGCGTACCGATGTGTTTATGGGTGAAAACTATTCCTGCCGGTTTTGGTAGTTTGGGGTGTGTGGATGAGGAATGAATCTAAACCCTAAACAAATGCACTGCGCGGTGAGTGCTTGTAGATTCGGAATCAATCTACGCAAGTCCGGCCTAAACCAAGAAATGGCTGTTTCAGACTTGTTTCGGTCAAAAAGTGAAGGAGATGGGGTTGATCTTAGGGAGGGAAGCGAAGAAGGTGTTGAGATTGTGAAGGTGTTGGCTTTCTTATGACTTGTAACAGAAAGCTGAACCGGCTTACAGGATGCAAGCTATCAATTCCGGTGTTTTGTATTAACACTTGGTTTCTGTTTTTTGTCTGGACTTGCTCTGTTGGTGGAAATAGGGAGGAGAACCTATTTATACAAGTCATTGAGCCTTATTCACGTGTCTCGTGGGAAGTGGAGGAAGTGGAGTGATGGAGTAGTGGAGTTGTGTGTCGGTGCTACACGATCAGTCTTGCCCACTTCTCCTATCATCGCTAACCGTCCATAACTTCCTAACACGTTCTTGTGATGGCGCGTTGCACGCCGTATGTCGTATATCTTGCCGACCAATACCCCGAGATGTATCCCCGGTTTGTGACATGATTGATGTCTCGAGTGTGTGGATCTTGGGATCCACGAAAGGTAGCATGTAATGCTAAATTGAATAACTGTGCTATTCAGGAAGTTGATACTTGTGAAGTATCATGTGTATTTTATGTAGGTACTGCATCCTGGTGTGGTAGAGTGATGGGTGGTGATTACCATGACGCCTCACTGACTAATTAACTCCTGACCAGGGTTGTATAACCAAGCCGGTGAAGTTGGACGGACAAGATGATCTTTGAGACACTCATCTGCGACCGTTGATGGAATTAGGGTTTTAGAAGAGGTGCGCAAGCATCCCTCTTCATCCTGGTCGAATCCAAGCAGGGGATATTACTTTGGCCACGCCGACCATACATGCGTGTAGACGGCATGATGGTGTAGGCGCCTATACCCATTACCTCACGAAAGTATGATCTGGGCCACTCAATTCGTCCGGTGAAGTTGAGTGGTTGAGATCAATTTGTGACAGAAAACCAGTGCCGCAAAAGCCGCGCGTCATGCCCACTTTGGGCGCACGTTCCAAGATGACCAATCTTGGTCGGTCTTGGCCGATCGGTCTGGTGTGAAGGTGGTAGGCTGGTGTTCACGCCTATACCTGAATATCCCATGAAAACGTGATCTGAGCCATCCAAATCGTCCGACGAAGTTGAGTGGTCAAGATCAGTTTGCGGTTTGGGAGGTGCGACCACGCTAGTTTGGGCGCGCGTCTTGGAGTAACCAGGCATGATATGCCTTGGTCGATCGGGTGAGAGGATAGATGGGTCCACGGTGGTCATGCTGGTATGACCGGACCTGCATAATCCAATCTTGGACCCTCCATTCGTGCCGGAGAAGATGGACGCTCGTGATGCTCAAAACCCTAATTTTGGGTTTCAAGGCCGTGCGACTATGCTTTTGTTTATGGGTGAAAACTACTCCTGCAGAATTTGGTAATTTGGGGTGTGGATGAGGAATGAATTTAAACCTTAAACAAATGCACTGTGCGGTGAGTGCTTGTAGATTCGAGAGATCAATGAATGCAAGTCCGGCCTAAACCAAGAAATGGCCGTTCCAGACTTTTTTCGGTCACAAAGTGAAGGAGATGGGGTTGATCTTAGGGAGGGAAGAGAATAAGGTGTTGAGATTGTGAAGGTTTTGGCTTGCTTATGACTTGTAAGAGAAAGGTGAGCAGGCTTGTGATTGATGCAAGCAAGCTCTGGGTGTTTGAATACGTTTTGTATTAACACTTGGCTTTCTGTCTCGTCTGGACTTGTGTTGTTGTTTGAAATAGGGCGGAGAACCTATTTATACAAGTCATTGAGCCTTATTCACGTCTCTCGTGGGAAGTGGAGGAAGTGGAGTGATGGAGTAGTGGAGTTGTGCGTCGGTGCCACACGACCAGTCTTGCCCACTTCTCCTGTCCATCTCTAATCGTCCATGACTACCTGACACGTTCTTGTGATGGCGCGTTGCACGCTGCACGCTGTAAACCGCCAGACCAATACCCCAGTATGTATCCCCCATTTTGTGACATGATTGATGTCTGGAATGTGTGGATCGTGGATCCACGAAAGATAGCATGTAATCTTTGAATTGAATAATCGTGTTATTCGGGAAGTCGATACTTGTGAAGTATCGTGTGTATTTTATGCGAGTCTTGCATTATGGTGTGGTAAAGTGATGGGTAATGACACCTCACTAACCAATTAACTCCCGACCGGGGTTGTATAACCAAGTCTGGTGAAGTTGGACGGATGAGATGATCTTTGAGACACTCATCTGCGACCGTTAATGAATATTAGGGTTTTTTTTTGAAGAGGTGCGCAAGCATCACTCTTCAGCTTGGTCGAAACCAAGCATGGAAAGGGATTTGGAGAGGACCGACCGGGTATGTGTGTAGACAGCATGCCAGTGTGCACGTCCATACCTCACTGTCCCATGAAGGCGCGATCTAGGCCACTCAATTTGACCGGTAAAGTTGAGTGGTTGAGATCGGTTTGCGGCAGAAATCCATTGCCGCAAAGTAGTTGGAAACCGCGTGACATCCCTAGTTTGGGCACGCGTTTCAAGACGACTCATCTTGGTCGGTCTTGGTCGATCATACCAGCGTGTAGGTGGTAGGCTGGTGTTCACACCTATACCTGACTATCCCATGAAAACGTGATCTAAGCCACTCAAATCGTCCGGTGAAGTTGAGTGGTCGAGATCAGTTTGCAATTTTGGGAAGTGTAACCACGCAAGTTTGGGTGGATTTGTTTGGGATAGCCGGGCATGATATGCCTTGGCTGAACACATGAGGAGGTAGATGGGCCCACGGTGGTCATGCTGGTATGACCGGACCTGCTTAATCTAATCTGTGACCCTCCATTCGTGCCGGAGAAGATGGACGCGCGTGATGGCTTGAAACCCTAATTTTGGCTTTTCAAAGCCGTGCGTCACTCCTTGTTTGGGCGTACGAATTTGTTACAACCATGCGTGGTTGGTCTTGACCGATTGGTCAAGTGTGTAGGCGGGCCCACGGTAATCGTGTTGACATGCTCTGGGCCCTTTGAGTCTACATCTACACCCTCCATCTATACCTGCGAAGATGGATGGTTGAGACTGTTTTGCGACACATGTAATATGCCGCAAACCCTAATTTAGGTTTTCCGTCCATAATGCTCGGTATGAACGGTTTCTTGGCAAGCTAGGCCAATGACCGACCATGCGGGGTCGGCCGTGGGTATTCCATACCTGCTTGGGGGTGATGGAATTGATCCTGGGGTCATCCAATCATGCTTATGGAGTTGGATGATCGCGATCGAATCATATCCGGACCGATACGGTCGATCGGATGCTCAATCGGGCTAGTATAACACACCGAGAGGGGCTCAATCGGGCTAGTATAACACACCGAGAGTCGCCTGTACGGGTATTTCGTACATGGTTTCATTATAGTGCTTGGAGGTTCGTGTTACTCAGTAAGAGTAACACTCGATCGTCATGCCACACCGATAATGAGTACTTTGGAAATACAAGGCCGATATGAAATTCACAGAAGGGATTGTTGCCACATGCTCCAACCTGGAGGAATTTCATGTATTCACATAATGGGATTGTTGCTACATGCTCCATTCTTGGTGAATTAAGTGAGGGAGTATCCAACACTTATAAATGGCTTTATCTTTTACAAGATGTCAGCGCATAATTTTTTCCGGTTTTTACAATTTTAACCTCAAATGAAAACCCACCATCAACATTAAGTCCCCTGCCTAGCACATAATGGTTACACTATTGTGTGGTAGGCATGAGATGGTGACATACATATATACTGAAATGACCAGGCTAAAGTAGATACATATTTACCGGATAGTCAGGCGTTGCCCTGGAACTGGTTGGTTCTGATTAAGGATGCGAAGGAAACATGACTTGATCTGGTGAGTCGCTTTGGTTCCTCTTGTACATATTTGAGCTCGGCCGCTTCTTCAGGTGTACTTCCTTCATCATACACGGCTTTCCTCAGGTATATCTGATATGCCTCGTCAGGGACGGAGCTATGTGCATCCTAGGGGTGGCCCCCGCCCCCCCTGTTTTTTGTTAATTCATTAGACATCCCTTGATGGTTTTGTTATTTGGAGGAAAATCCCTCAATAAGCCCCCCCCTAAAATATATGTTTTATACATTAGCCTCCACTGTGAAAGATTTCTGGCTCCGTCCCTGTGCCTCGTCGATTGTTATCCCGAATTAGAAGACTTCATAGGTGGCAAGTAAAGACTTCTTTTCCTTCTGGGATTCCGTCGACTTGTGAGATTATAAAGAATCGTCTCACGTGGTCGTTTATTCCATATCTCAGTTACTGCTCTGACTTTTTGATTAACTGATCGATGGATTTGATGATCTCCTTTTTTTTTTCTTTGTGTGCTCATAACTCCCTCTCCTTTGCAGTTTATCATGGAAGCGGTGGACGCTCATTCTGTTGCTTCCCCAGAAAGAAGTTTTGAAGTTGACAAGCCCGAAAACCATGCGCACGAAGAAGTAATGGCTAAGATCGATCTTTCACTTCGCGAAGTCGGCCGTGCTATACAGGGGATGTCTATCTCCCACCTTCGTATTGCCAGAGCACGTATCTGTGCACTTTCAGCTGCGATTGACATGGAGGAGCGGTGGAGGCGCGAGGAAACGCTGCAGACACTAGTAAGCGCAAGGGCAGAGAGATTTGCAGCGCGGATGAAGAGGCGGAGAGTTGAGAATAAACGACCTCCGAATGAAGACAAGTGTGATTATCCGATCCAAGACGACGTGATAATTCTTGATTCTGATACAGACGAACCTGAACATGTGAAAGCAATTTGCGCGGCCCCTGGTGTTGCTATGCCCTTTGATGCTCCCGCTGGTGATGTTGGGATGGAATGCGGCTGGCTGCTGCGGAGATGTCTGATGAAGAAGCCGAGGTAGATCCGAAGGGAGGTGCATCAACAGGTGATGGAGAAGAACCCAACGGTAGTGTAGGCGAGGTGATAGACACATTTTTGTGTCTAATTTGTCCTCAGTGTCTCTATTGTTGGTCTCGATTTTTGTACTAATTTTGGTGTTTTTATGTTTGTTTAGGTGTTATTGGAGAATTACACTTATGCGGAAAAAGTTACTCGAAAAGTGCTATTTGGACCCCAGGAGAAAAGTACTAAAGGCACCCTCAATTTGGATAAGGGCACCCTAGGCACCCCAGCTGATAAAGGCGCCCCTGTTTTGGATCGGGGCACTTCATCTTCTTCATTTCAAATTTTGGTTTTGGCGGGAAAATATTCACATCACAGGCAGATTTTTGTTCGGATTTTGGAGGAGTTTTAGAGCGATTCAATGGCCGAAACTTCTTGGGATGGTCTGTTTTGGCTTAACGGACTTGGTGTATGTATTTGGTTCGACTAAATTTGGCCGCATAATCCAAACGAAGAAAACAGAAGTGTGTGTGGTCGGGAGGTGATTTTCACGAGTCAGAAGGTTAAGACATGTATGTCTCGTGTTGGGAGTGTGTTTAAAGGTATCATAAGCGTGTAGGAACTAAAAATAGGGAAGTTGGCAGCTTACAATCGCGTGGCCAAGATAAACTTGGTAAGAATAAAGAAAACATATTCCCGAGAATAATCCCTTGATGGGAAGATTTCAAGCATTGATTACGGTTCTGTTGGGTATAAATATGCTGCTGGGGTCTATCAGAGAAGGTATGGAGAGTTTGGGGCCAAAAGATAGAGTGGAGAGTGAAGAAAAATCGAGTTGCAGAGAATTGTTTTCTGCTGCTGCATGAGCTGAAGAACACGAAGAACAGACAGCCCAGAACAGTCGTTCTTCAACAGGCGTTAGCGACTCGCATCGTGGGTTGTAATACTGAAGGCAGACTTAAAATTTCCGCAACAGCAACACTTTACGGTATCGTTCTCAGAATGATCTGTTTGTAACAATTATAATCATTACAAATCAGGCTTTTCATCTTTTCTCCCTTGTTCATCATTTGTAAACCATTTTTGAGCATTAATAATGATTTTTGAGCGTGTTTACACCATGATGAGCTAGAACCCATCACTGGGACGACGGAGGAAGCAACTTTTCATGATTGTGGTAAATGAATTAATTCTTTATATGACTTTTTGCATAGATTTAATTGTTTTATGATTTCTATTAATTATCTGTTATTTTGTCTGATGTCGCATGCTTAGTTTAAATTACTTTTGATGCGTCATGCTTACGACTTACATATAATGTTTTATGAAATCTAATTTTGGCAAAGAATTAGAGTCACAACTTCTTTTGCTTGAGCTATATTGTCTAGAGTTAATGACTGAATCACAACAATATGAAAAGTAGTGAAATCCTGCGTCTCAGTGTCTCTTCATCCTGTGACAATATTTTGTATATATTTTCTTTATTTTTAAAAACTTAAAATCAATCTCGTCAAGTCCGAGTGAACGACAACCCTTTTTACTACAACATCATTGAAAATAACCATCAATTTTTGGCGCCGCCGACGCGGACTTGTGTATAGATTTGTTTTTAGGTTTTATTTTTTTTATTATTATTTTTGTTCTTTTTTACGCGGTTTGGTATTTCTGTTTGCTTTCAGATTTGGAGTGGAGCGAAAGAAAAAGAGAAAGTGCTGAAAATAAAAGCAAAGCCAAAATAGGAAAGAAAAGAGAGATCCGAACGAAGTGAAGAAGAAAACTTTGTATATAGTGTAATTATTTTTATTTATTTTTAGAAACTGTAATTAGGTAATTATCTTTGTAATTTTTATTTTTTTTGGACTTCTTAATTTTGGACTTTATTTTTGGACTGTTGGACATTTTTTTTAAAACCCTAAGGAAGGGTTATTTAAATTTAAACTGCACAGGGAAGGACGGTGATTACGATATCACCTCGGCCCCTCGGGTTCGTACATGACATAGGAGTCGTGGCCCGAGTCGACTTCAACGGTTCATCCCCCGTCTGGAACGGGAGGTAAGAATTCTAAACACCCGCGAATCCCCTGTCAGCGGGTTTACTGGATGATTTCGTGTGCATATATGTTGAGGTATTGAAAACGGCTGCTTTAAATTCCTAGTAAAGGGCAAGGACTGACCATACAAGATAAGGGTTCGGATTTCATCACCGTTCTCTTCTTGCCCGCCTTAGGAAAACAAAACCAAACGCGAACCTAAGCTTAAAATACTGACTAGAACGAGATCGATAGGGTAACGAGCTTAATAGGAAAGTCATTCGAAAAATATTGGTTACTCTTTAAGCATACTTGAAGTTCATGATGGTTTCGTGAGTTGAATGCGTGACTGCGCCGCCTTGTAATGCGGTGAGGCCTTGGGTATCAAAGCTCCACGCAGCTTCCCTCGCCTCTATTCAACTTACTTAAACTCGGATTGATTCCGAGGGTTTGCTCAGATTGTAACGAATTCCTTTTCGAAGGATTAGAAGCTGGTCTAGAAACAATCTAAGTGGAGCCATCATGCTTTTTGTTTGCTACAAATCGGAGGTTTGTTTTGGTCGAGTCAACCTTGTTTGTGTTTGTGTAGAATTCCCTTGCAGGTTAGGATGTCAAACTGGTATAGCCAATACAACGAATATCCAACTGAACAATATGGACATTACTACTATGACCATAGTGTGAATAGTGGTTGGGAATGCCAACCTTTTGAAGGTTATGGGTCACACCATGGTGAGCCCAATTACTATTCACACGTATATCGGTCTTATGAGCAAAACAATTCATCTATTTCTCTAGAAGAGGCTTTCAAGAGTCATTCCTTATTTGTGAAGGAAACCTTAAATATTCCAGATGAGTCCCTAGAGCAGTCAACTAGGATGTCTTTAGAAGAGACTCTTAAGCAATTTACTGAAAGTACAAATAGGATTGTCGAAAAACTTGCTCGAAATAATCTTAATTCCCAATACAGTGTTTCCAATAATACCCATGAAAATGAAGATATTTATAATCATGATGACGAGGTTAGATTCGGTAACACTAATTTAGATGAGGTTCAACCATTTTCATGTTTTTATAATAATGATTATGATGAGGATAGTGTTGATGAAGAATTCGAAATAAATAGGCATAGTGATCAGGAATTTGTTACTCCGATTGAACTTTATAATGATAGTACTATTTCTGGCTCAAATCCCAATAATTTTAATAATTATTCACCTATTCGAAAGGACGAGGATTTGACTAGAGATGCCACCGTTTTAGACGATGTAGTTCATGATCCTTTAGCCTGCAATATCTTTGGATAATCCATTATTTGATGTGCCTATAAGTGAATCAGAGGAAGTAATTATGATTAACACCTTAGTTAACGGGCCTTTACTAGAAACTTTCGCTGATAATCCTTTATATGATTGTGATGATGGTTTAGAGGAAAGAGTTTACCCTGAGAATACTGTTTTAGAGTCTAGTGATTTAGAAACACTAGTCTTAGAAGACGATAAACTCGTAGAGATGAGTAAGGATGCATTACCTGATAATAACTTAGAATCAATTGACCATTTTCGGGATTCGATGTTCTAGAAATTAGGGAAATTGTGACTAGTCTATCTAGAGACACTGAAAACTCTAAGTTTGGGGGTGATTATCACTCTCCTAGTGCATTACCTTTAACTCTCAGAAAGTCCCCTCACTTAGGACTGGACATCCGTGCCTCAACCATTTTACAAGACTATCTTCATACACTTTTTCCTGAACCTAGTTGTGTCCATAAGGAAGTTCAGTTGTTAAAAACCCATCCTCTGGTTGATGTGGTTAACCCAGGCTATGATACCAAAATTGACTTTGTTTTCCCACCAAATATTTTTCAACCAATCGTGGGAACGTATAAGTTTCAGATGTGTCAATTATTAAGTTTTAAGACTAAACCTAATTACTTTAGGATATTAGGGTCGACACATTTGCTTAAGGAAGACCACCAATCTTATTGTGGTCACCGTAAAGTCAAAACTGATTGACTTAGAGGATCCTCAATTATTCAGGTTATTATTATGTGCTTCTAAGTTTTTATTTGAGTTTTTCCAGACTCTAGAACCTGAGCATTCGGATCTAACTCATGAGGAAACGCAACCCATGAAAATTTGTTATCTAGACCCTTTTATAAAACCTGAACCCGAACCACAACTAGATGTAGTGGTCTTAAAAATAGATAAGGGTGTGTTGGATATCTTCCTGGTCTGTTGCAATCTCCTCGTCTTGTGGTTAGCACTCTTTGATCTAGATGACCCGCAGTTATTCCGGCTGCTGCTATATGATTCTTTGAGGTGACTAATTCCTTATGATGTCTGGCTGAAGACTTTAAACTTAGCACTTCTTGGGAGGTAACCCATGCTCTTGCAACACGGTAATATCTTTCCTTAACTATTTTGCTTCAAGTGGTAACAATTTCTCCTTGCTCATGCTTTTAATTTTATCTTTAGAACATTGAGGACAATGTTAGATTTAAGTTTGGGGGTATGGGAGAAACTTTTTAGTTGCAGTAAATAAACTCCAGAGCCTAGAAATTTATGTTCATTAAGGTCGGCACTAACCAATCTAAGTGGATGGAAACATCTTGGTCAGTAGGAGTTGAGGAACCAATCGATTAGATGGAAACATCTAAAGAGTCTATTCATAAAAGCACAGAGCTCAGGTGTTAGAAATAACATGATAGTTTCACCATATCTCGTTGAGTCCTTTTCACTTCTGTTTTTATTTTGTTTGTTTTTAAACTATGTTTCTCTAAGTGATTAGGTGGGGCCCACGAATCAAGTTGTTACCAATGCTAGAGTGAAATAGAGTGATTGAGATACAAAAAAAAAAAAAAAAAAAAAAAAAAAAAAAAAAGTTGAAAAAAAAAAAAAGTTGAAAAAAAAAAAAAAAAAAGTTGAAAAAAAAAAAAAGAAAAAAAGTTGAAAAAAAAAAAAAAAAAATGAGAAAGTGAGACCGGACCATCTGACCAACCGGAATAAATTCAATAAAGTCGACCACTGGAACCCTTGTATATGCCAGTTGTGTTGACCTAGAGTTAGGATTATCGACCACTGGTTCCCTTGTATATGCCAGTGTGTTGATATTAGTCGACTAGTATCTCAATCCATTAGGATAGGTTCATTTTGGCGGAGGCCTTGAGACGAGATATGGGAAACACCGTTCACTTAGTAAACATCAAAACCATCTATGTTTTTCTCTATATCCATCTTCTTAATCTATCCATGTGATTAGTTTTGACTCAGGGTATTGATGTCCATAGTGCGACTATCCGAGTAGAACTCGTGACTTATATATGAATTTTAGTATGCTTGAGTGCAAACTCGTGTACAGCAATTGGAATTTCGCATCGGGGTACTTCCTCCTGTAGTCAATAAGTATGCCAACCAAGGAGATTCTTTAGTGCTTTCCAAGGTTCCGCGTAGATAGCTAGGGTCTGGAGTAAAGGTTTTGTGGGTACACCTCTGTAAACCCTCCTGAGACAACACTCCGCCACTAGGGCCACCTAGGGGTTCAAATGAATTTTATTTTCGAGAATAAATTTGCTCGGGACTAGCAAATAATAAGTTTGGGGTGTTTGATAGACACATTTTTGTGTCTAATTTGTCCTCGTGTCTCTATTGTTGGTCTCGATTTTTGTACTAATTTTGGTGTTTTTATGTTTGTTTAGGTGTTATTGGAGAATTACACTTATGCGGAAAAAGTTGCTCGAAAAGTGCTATTTGGACCCCAGGAGAAAAGTACTAAAGGCACCCTCAATTTGGATAAGGGCACCCCAGGCACCCCAGCTGATAAAGGCACCCCTGTTTTGGATCGGGGCACTTCATCTTCTTCATTTCAAATTTTGGTTTTGGCAGGAAAATATTCACACCACAGGCAGATTTTTGTTCGGATTTTTGGAGGAGTTTTAGAGCGATTCAATGGCTGAAACTTCTTAGGATGGTCTGTTTTGGCTTAACAGACTTGGTGTATGTATTTGGTTCGACTAAATTTGGCTGCATAATCCAAAAGAAGAAAACGGAAGTGTGTGTGGTCGGGAGGTGATTTTCACGAGTCAGAAAGGTTAAGACATGTATGTCTGTGTTGGGAGTGTGTTTAAAGGTATCATAAGCGTGTAGGAACTAAAAATAGGGAAGTTGGCAGCTTACAATCGCGTGGCCAAGATAAACTTGGTAAGAATAAAGAAAAAATATTCCCAGAATAATCCCTTGATGGGAAGATTTCAAGCATTGATTACGGTTCATTGGGTATAAATATGTCAGGGTCGATCGGAGAAGGTATGGAGAGTTTGGGGCCAAAAGATAGAGTGGAGAGTGAAGAAAAATCGAGTTGCGAGAGAATTGTTTTCTGTGGCTGCATGAGTCAAGAACACGAAGAATGTACATCCTGTAAGGCAGTCGTTCTTCAACAAATAAGTAGCGACTCGCGCATCGTGGGTCGTAATACGGAAAGCGTGACTTAAAATTTCCGCAACAAAGCAACACTTTACACGTATCGTTCTTCAGAATCTGTTTGTAACAATTATAATCATTACAAATCGGGCTTTTCATCTTTTCTCCCTTGTTCATCATTTGTAAACCATTTTTGAGCATTAATAATGATTTTTGAGCGTGTTTACACCATGATGAGCTAGAACCCATCACTGGGACGACGGAGGAAGCAACTTTTCATGATTGTGGTAAATGAATTAATTCTTTATATGACTTTTTGCATAGATTTAATTGTTTTATGATTTCTATTAATTATTTGTTATTTTGTCTGATGTCGCATGCTTAGTTTAAATTACTTTTGATGCTTCATGCTTACGACTTACATATAATGTTTTATGAAATCTAATTTTGGCAAAGAATTAGAGTCACAACTTCTTTTGCTTGAGCTATATTGTCTAGAGTTAATGACTCAATCACAACAATATGAAAAGTAGTGAAATCCTCAAGCGTCTCGGTGTCTCTTCATCCCGTGACAATATTTTGTATATATTTTCTTTATTTTTAAAAACTTAAAATCAATCTCGTCAAGTCCGAGTGAACGACAACCCTTTTTACTACAACATCATTGAAAATAACCATCACGAGGCTGGCTCTCTTGACAACTAAAACCTCTTTTATTTTATTTTTCTTTCCAAGTATATTCTGTACACTCGAACATCTTCCTTGTACTCAGTGGCGGCCGAGTTCAAGGTTTTCTTCCATTTGATTGTTTGAATAAAGTTTTTCTTTTATAACCCTTTGTCAAGACTGCAACCGAACCCTCCCAGGCGCAAAGGTGCGCCTTCACACATAATTCTTAGTGATAAAAGAAATAATATTATAATGGAATATCCACGGACCTGTGCTCCTGATGCAAGATCTTCCTGGCTTTGCTGGGGCAGATGTCTCAAATCATTTTCCTTTTGTGCACATGTTCTATTTCCTTCTTCCCGTGAGATGTTTGCTTAGGGTTTCCTTTCTTGCTCCAGTGGGTTGATTTAGGCTAATTCAGGACTTTGTGTTTTTAGGAGTAAAGAGGTTCTCAGATGAAAATAATGCTTCAATTGAAAATTGAAAATTGAAACCCTAACTATGAATGCAAGTATTGCAATCATTTTCTGGGGAATTACAAATATGACATGAAATTGTAAAAGGAAACACACTGGAAAATAGCACAGCGTTTTAAAGGATGGAGGATGCTGGAAAGTGGTAGCACAGCATCTTAAGTTCGGTAGGGTTTGAGCCATTTTGAGTGAATTGTTATGCCTTCTAGTTTATCGCGTTGATGAGCTTGCAGTAGCCGCCTAGGATAACATCTGCTACCAGGTACGGTTCCTCTTCTCTTTCGATGGGTGAGTCAGGTGGAGTGGTCATCTTCACCGTCATGCTCCCAACATTGAACGTAGCCGTCTTCGTCACCAGGTTTCCAATTCCAAATGGGTTTGGGCGTGCAAATACTTGAACCTTGGCCTTATCGTCTTTGACCAAGACAGCTTCTACACTCTTGATAAAGCGTTTGAAAGGGCCGGCTTCCCATTCACATCTCCTAGTCAGGGTTGGTTTGTCGGTTGGAGCCAGTCCCCAGGACTTGTCAGAGTGAGGGGCGGTAGGTTGCAAGGAGAGTTGCGTGATGAGACTTACTTGAGATCGGAACCTTTCAATGTATGCCGACAGGCTCTCTCCGGGAAGTTGTGTCATATTGGCAAGTTGCTGGTGCGGCAGCAGACAGTCATTAGGAGATCCAGAAGGCGTGTTGGAGATTCTTTCAGGTGTCGAAACCGGTAGAGGACAAACTTCCAGTATGGCTTTGTTATCATGCATCCAAGAGCTTCCTAGGATCATGTCGTAGTTGGGATGATCTTTGACTATGTAGAACTTTGCTTGCGTCGAGGCAGCACCCAATTTGACTTCAAGATCGATGTATCCATATGCATCTCTAAACTCTCCTGCTGAATCTTTAACCAAAGTCGGGTGACGAGTAGCTTCACCGCTTCAAATCTTTGCCGCTCTCAAGGTCTTGATGGTAATGATGTTAAATTCGAAGCCGCATCAATCAGCTCATTATCGAACTCAACGCCTCTCAAACGAGTGACAGTTAGGAGTCCCCAGTTTTCATTGCTCACGTCCTTCGGGAAAGACCTGGGGTTCCTGGACTGCTATGCGGATACAAACGCCTACGACACAACGTGGTTGAGGGCCGCAAATATGTCTTGACGCTGTCCTTTGGAGAAGTACAAGATTTCACATATGTGCTCCATCATAGATTGTACGGTCTTGCGAATAATCCCCGAAATCATGCGGCTCCCGATAGGTAGAGGGTCTCTATGAACACCTTCGTTTCCAAGCCGGAGTTCCTCTGTCTCTACCTTTTCCACGAATATTTGTTTCAACTTTGTTGCAATCTTTGGTTGGATGATGGACGAACTGTGGTAGCAATAATATCTGGGATCCGCCATTTCTTCCTCGGTTGGAGGACGTCTGATAGGGGGCAGCTTTACGGCGTCGTCTTGGATCCATGCTTCCAAGAGCTCTATCACTTCATTCATGGGAAAAGGAAAACCCGTGTCTTTAGTGTTTTGCGCAGAGTTTTGTCTGCCTTTTCGAGACGAAGTCTTGTGTGCCGGGGATGTCCGCTTAGTTTGTTGTTCCGTCACCGGGCTTTCCTTTTCTCTCCTCTCGCCCACTACACTCACGGAAGGACCAAGTGTTGTATTGCTTGTTCGTGAGGCGCCCGCTCCCTCGACTTTCACGTGAATCTTCACTTCGAACGACTGCGGTTCTTTCTAGCAATCTTTGGTGCGAGTTGTTGCTGAACGCTTGGCGGCTTCATGGAGTTCGTGAGAACGTTTGAAAGCCCAGATTTTCTAACGGAGCGCGGTATATGGGTATCATCCCGTTGATGCACAAATCCACCAATTGTCGTTCGGTGACGTTCGGGTCATGACAATCCAGCGCTTGAGTTATGAACCTTTTGACGAAGTCGTTAGGATGCTCGTTGTTCCGCCGAAGAATTCTTCCTAGATCTGAGAAGGTGATTTGTTCAGACACAAAGAAATACTTTCTGTAGAAAGCACTGACCATCTCGCTCCAGTTGGATATGATGTTAGGCGCGATGTTGTTGTACCAGGTGTACGCCCTCCCCGTAAGTGATTTCGAGAATTCTTTCAGGCGCAGAACATGATTGTATTCATGTTCCCCCAAGGATTCCAAGAATCGAGAGACATGTTCACGAGCATTACCAGTACCGTCGTAGAGGGAGAACTGGGGAGAGATGTAACCTCTTGGAAGAGGGATTCGTTGCATATCTTGAGGGTATGGAGGTTGGTGTTGGTGTGCATCCGTCAGATTTCCTGTAGTAGCAGGTTTTCCCACACTACACCCCTCACTATATCTTGATTAATTAGTCCATTGAAAGTTGTATAATTGAGAATGTTTATTGATTAATTTCATGAGTTGTTTACACAGGAAAAGTAGGATTACACTTAGCAAGTAAAACACTCTTGAACTTTCTCTCTCCTAATGACTTGCCCAACAATTCCAAAAAGATCTCTCTCTTACAACAGACTCACTCAACCCTTTATATAGGGCGATACATAGTGGATGACAAAATAATCTATCCTTTTATTTCGGAAATGTTCCGCGAAGTGTCGCAGATGTACAAACATTTATTCTCGCGACACTTCTTAACCTCGCCTGCTTCCATGTCTCTCTCATTTTTGTGTGTCGTTATTCATCGCGTCATTTATTTTAGGTCAGTTCACATCGCCTCGCGACGTCGCTGTTTATTAACCCCGCGAGCCCTGCACGTTGCGATATTATGATCCTACATCTTGCCTCTTTTTCCTTGAATATTGCTTGAAGAGCGATTTTTAAGGAAAAATCTGTTGTTGTAGTAATCTTTGGTCTTTGTTGACGAAGGAACGAGCGAAAGAATACTGGACTTGAAAAGTACGTACTTGCCTCTATTCTTTTGCGAAGTTCCAAAGTTTTGCATCTCCTGTCTCTCCTCATACTTTTCTTGCGAAGGAAGAATATCATGAAAGCGAGTCTTTTTTATTCTCGCGACTGCTTATCTTTATCTGTTTCAATTCCGTACACAGTTTTTAACCATTAAAGCCATTTTTCGACACGTCTCTTCCAACCGTTTATTCTTGACCGTTCATGTCTCTTCTCGCATTAATTGACCTCGTTTTTCTCGAGGATCTTTTTTCCTATATATAGTTTTCTTTTCCCCTCCTTTTCATTCTTTAGTTTCTCTCTGCAACTTCTTTGATTTTCTCCTTCCGCAATTTGCGCTCCTGCTACTGCAAATCTTCTCTCCGTCTTTTCTAGCATCGATCTTAACCTTTAACCTCTCATCCATTCCCATACTGATAATGGCTGCCATTAGTCGTGCATACAAAGCTTCTTTTGATGAAGTTCAACAGAAGTTGCTCGAGAAGGGTTTCACTCTATCGACCATTCCTGATCAAGAACCCTCATCCATTCTTTCTGCAAGGTTATTTTCTGATCATCAATGTGATGATCAAAGGATTATCGTCTCGCTAGGTCAGCTTCTCGCGGGACTTCCCATTCCCTTATACGATCCAGAGTTGCCTCTATTTTATGAAATCTTGGCCCATGAAAAATTCTCTCGGGCTGTTTATCAGTTGAGTGGCGATTGCATTCGCCTAATGCTTGAATTCGCGAATCGTGGCGCTGGCAAAGGATCTTTATACTCTACTACTGTTAGACACCCCGATTTCAAAGACTTGGAAATATCTGCAGAGAAGTACACTGTAGAAAATTTTTTTGAAAATTATTCAGTGATAAAGATGGTTAATGCGAAGTCTCGCTGGGGCATTCGCCTTAAAAAGAAGGATAATGTCTCTGAGGATAAATTGCTCATGCAGGATATTGATTGGCACCCGGGTAATAATACTACTCCTCGCCACTCCAAAGATGAGAAATGGTGGGTTGTACCCTTGTTTTTAAATGGTCCTTATATTGCGGGCTCGCACGTTCTTCCTGCGAATCTCGCAGGGTATCATCCTTGGGAGTTCAAATGGCCTGATAAAGCAAATGAGGTATGTTTCCCATTTTAAACCTTGCCTTCGCAACTTTCTTTTTTTTTTTTTTTTTTTTTTTTTTTTTCATATGTTGAGTTTGTATAATTTTTCAGATCGCCAAATTGAGAAGAAAGTACAAGGATAATCCGTTGGAGAGTACTCTGACCATACTTCGATCGCTTACGAGTGAAGTAAGAAACACTTCCTTTGTTATTTGAAACAATATTGTTGCCTCTGTTTCTTATCTTTAACCGTATGCGAAGGTTGGAGTTGATGAAGCTGTAGCCGCGAAGGATAAAAGTAAGGGCAAAACTGTCGCTCGCAAGAATAAATCTTCTGCTCCACTAACTAAAAAGCGAAAGATTCAATCTTCTTCTCGCCTTAACTCGAACTCTGAGTCTTCTGATGAGGATGACCATGATTCGAATCGCTCTCTCGCTACAGGGACCCCGTTAACTGGTTCTTCTATGGGTCAGTTGTCTAGTATCTTCTCTGATTCTTTCCAAGGAATGGGAGATGCTCCCCTAGCCTCTCTCTGCGGAACTCTCGCAAACGTGTGCAATGCCACTCTCTTTGGAGGGCAATGATTCTTTCAATGGAGTCTCTAGAACTATGTCTCCCGACTTCTTGAATGCGCTTGGATCCTTGGTATGTATACAATCATATCTCCCCATTGACTTTATATTGTTGTATATGTATTAACAGACTTTTCTATCTTCTTTCATAGGTTGGAAGGTCTTCTTTTGTAGTTGCCTCGGATCTTGAGAGAAGACGTAGCAATCTTGAAAGGAAGAATTCTCGCTTAAATAAGAGGATTCGAGAATTAGAAATTGAAGCCTGCGTCATCTCGCGATAAAGACGAAAATTCAAAAGTTAAATACCGAACTTGATTCCCAAAAGGAGAGGGTATCCACCCTTCAAAACGCTAATCAACAACTTTATGGTATAATATTTTGCCTTCCTTTATTATTTTTATTTTATTGGTCGCGTATTGCCACCTAACTTATTACTTTCGCAGACGTATATAATCTCTCCGATGAGGCTATTCTTCTCCATACATTTCCTGAACCTATGGATAATAACCTTCTTCTCGCTCACCTCAACACTTCTTTAAGTAGTTCTTCGAACAAAATTAACTCTCTTTCATTAGATGAACTTCAGACCAAATATCGCCTTTTAGAGATTGAACATAGATCTGGTTTAAGTGCGGCCAACCAATTTAAACAAATGTTTCTTGAGTCTCGTAAAGAAATCAAAATTTTGAGGAAGAAAATTAGTGATCATATAGATGACAAAGATCGTATTGCTAACAATGGTGCTCAAGCATTAGCAACATTTCAAAAATCTCTTCTTGAGCTACAAATTGAGCGAGATGAATTGCTTCGCTGAATTCCTTACTTAGAGAGCGAGAAGATCGTATTCGTTCGCTCCTTGTTATAAATAATGACGATGAATTCGCCTGGGCTGCGAAAGTTTTAGATAACGCCAGAAATAACCTAGGGGTTGATGTTAGTCTTCATGTCGAGCATACTTCCTTGGTTAAAGATATGATATCTGACAGAGAAGGTTGCTTATTATACCTTACTGTTTCTTACTTCTGTTGTACCGTTTGTAAATTATTAACTTGTTGTTACTTATTTGCAGAATCTGAGAAGAGGCTTCAGGTTAGAATTAGAGAGCTTGAATCTGAGAAAGAACAACTCGCCGGGAATTTTCCAGCGAGAATTGAAGAACTTGAATCTGAAAAAACAACAGCTCGCGAAGAGTCTCTCCCTCCGTAATAACAAGTATTCCAAGTTGAAGAAACAATTTGAAACAACAGTGGAGAACTTTAATAATGATGCTGTTCGTTTTCGCAATGGAGCCATGGAGTATGTTTGTAAGCACCAGAACATCCCTCTGCATACATATCCCTGGCTTCTTGAAAAGGTTCCTGAGAATCTACCTGTCTCTCGAAGTTTCGATAGTGAAGTCAAGAACAAGAAAATTCTGGCGATGAGAATAATAAAACTAATGAATCAGATGAAGAAGAAGAATCACCAAAGATATAATTCTTTTTGTTTTCTTTTGCTGCGTGTAATATCTGTACATTGCTGTATCTTTGTTATAGTGAACTCTCTTTTTTTTTATGAATTCAATCTTCATTCCCCTTTTTTGTTAGTTCTTCCTTGTAATATAATTGGCTAACATTATTGATGTATAACTCTTTCGTCAGAAGATGAATAACAATGTTCCATCTTTTCCATTCCCATACTTGCCTCTGTTATTTATCTTCGGATGGAAGATTTTAGTTGTCTTCTTGTATTTGATAATAATCTTATTGTGAATTGAAATGGATCATCGCGACGAAATCGCGGGTATCTTCATGAATTGAGAATTCTATCTCTTTTTACTGCGACAAGGTCGCAGGCCGCCTCTACACTTTCATGCAAAGGCCCATTGACCTTGCCTTATCATTTTGTGTGGTCTTCCAAGTTAGACCTCCCTAATTAGAGGTCCTCCCCGCCACTCCTTCATTGCGACAAAATCGCAGGACGTCTTTACACTTGTATGTAAAGACCCATTGATCTTGCCTTATCATTTTTCAAGTATTTTTGCCTCTGCAGGATGTTTTGGTTGCAACAATATGACAGGCCTAGATATCCTTGCGAATATAAAGCCCTATGACATTGCCGTCTTGCGACGAAATCGCAGGACGTCCGTACACTTTCGTGTAAAGACCCATTGATCTCGCCTTACCCTCGCGTTAGTATTATTGCCTCTGCAGGATCATTGCACAAATATGACAAGCCTAAGTCTCCTTGCGAAAACAAAGCCTCATGACATTTGCGTCTGTTTTGGCACTCCCCCTAATGGAGAGCACCGCCCTTATCATCTCCCCGGTTGCCCCTTCAAGGAGGCGAAACATCGGCCATACAAGACTAGCTCCTCCCATCCGGTCTTAACAACAACCAAGATTGTTTTCAGCCTCTTATCCCTTATACCTATAGGGTTTATGGTTACGAGACCGCACCCTAAGTGGAGTTTTCTTCGGGCGAGCGCAACGCATGCCAAGACTTGCCAAGAATGGCCAGGGTAGGTTCATCCATCCCGGCACTCGCTCAACCGTGTACCTCGGCGCCTTGAGCATACACTGACTCCTAGGAAGAGACCCTCGGTCGCCCAACCAGGGTATAACCTACATATATAGTTGGGAATCCAAGGTACCTCTTCCGGATAGGCTTTCATGGGCCCCAAATTTTCATGGTTCAGGCTTCAGGAGCGGTGTAACCTTCCCCCTGAACCACGGCGAGAGATACCCCCTTATATGACGCACTTTAGGTCTTACATTTGCCTCTTACGAAATGTTATTCGCGAACTAGGGTGTACGCCATAAAGGTTCGTCCCATTCATTTGCGCATTTATATTTGTTAAATCGTTCAATCATTCATGTTTCATTATTTGCTGATATTTGTCTGCGAAGTATTCGCACAGTTCTGTTTCACTTGTTGTATTTCACTTTTCTTTCTTAATCGAATTCTCATTTTACTCGTTGTTGCGAGATTCTCGCACATCACTACTCCAGTTGCTCATTTCTTATGCTTTTTGTTCCTCATATCTTCTGCTTCTTTGTTGTCATAATATTGGTCTGTCTCCAGGGATTCACCTCGCGAGATATGTTCAGCCCTTACTTCTATAGCATCTACCATCAATTTTTCCTTTCTCTGCTCATCTCTCACATGTTGTTTCCAACCTTTTCTTTTGGCATTCCTTTCTTCGTGAGCTTTCTACATCTACTTCATGACATTGTTGCGACTCCTTCCAATCTCCCTGTATAATACCAATGCCATTTGGATGTGGGAATTTAATACATTGATGATATGTTGACGCGACTCCCAAGATTTCATGAAGCCATGGCCTCCCAATCAGCGCATTGTATGGAGATTCCACGTCAACCACACAGAATAAAATATCGCTTGATAATCCTTGTAGAGGTATTCTCATGCGAACCTCTCCCTTTGGTTTGTTTGCAGTGCCATTAAAGCCATATATCTTGTATGTAGAGGGGATCAAGTCTTCATCTTTTCCTCCCATCGTCTTGTAAGTATGGTAGAAGAGAATATTCACCGAACTTCCGGTGTCGATTAAGATTCGGTTGATCGCCCAGCAAGCTTCTGCCTCATCATCCTCTCCATCAACTGGTTTCGGGTTAATCTCTAGTTTCACAACCAACGGGCTATCATGTGTTTCTCTTCCTTTTGGCACTTCATCTGCAGAGAAAGAAATAGTCTTCACTGCCACTTTTCTAATCAAGTCGTTCTCGCCAGGCTCATTATTTCTTTATCATCGCATCTCTCGCAAAGACTCTACTGAGCACGTTGTCATGAAAATCTTCGATTGTGCGATAAGAGTGGACGATAGAGTTGCAATTCAAATTTTTGGCTTTCGTTCCGATTTCTATCACAAATGTTTCCTTTCCTTTCGCCGACACCGTTCTCGTGCATTTCGGTGGTGGTGGTAATGTCCGGCCTTTTTCTTCTCCTTTTAGAAAGTGATTCACTTCCCTTGATCAATCATCCCGAGAATAATTCTCTTTACGTTTCTCGCAGTCGTTTGTTTGATGTCCATGGAAGCGATGGTAAGAACAAAACTCATGACTTCTGTCGCCTGGTGGTGGTTCCATCCCCGCGTTCCAAGGTGCTGGTACTTCTTCCATCACGAGTATAGCCTCCCAGATCTTTTCCACACTAGCATTCAGTGGAGGCATCCTAATTGGTTCCCATACTATTCTGCGGCTTCTCTGTCCTCCATGGTTATATTGTCTTCGTCCACCATAAGTTTCTTGCACATGATCTAGCCTCTGAATCTTATTATTGTCATTACTCTGTTGTAGTAATTCCTTTCACGTTCAAACTCTTCTTGATCGTGGCTTCCCATGGCTACTATCTTCTGCTGTCCCTCATCGCCTCTCCTTGCTCGTCTGTCCTTGCGAAGTGCTCGCCACTGTATTTATGAATTGAGGTAACAAACTTGCGTTCATGCGTTGGAGCTCGTGTTCGCGATCGGATAAGAATTCATTTCATTTTGTCTTTCTTCTAAGGCAATATATTCTTCCCCGTAATTCTCGCAGCTTCTGCCATCGTGATTGTATTTTTGATTCTAAAATTTGAATGTATAACAAGTTAGTCGCGAATAAATGAGAGCATTCACAAATGAGAGTATGAGATATCTCTCCTCAACCCGTCCTGCCATTTCGCTACACATGGTTCTCCATCTTATCATCAACTGTCTTAAGCTCTCGCCAATCCTTTGTTTCAACCCGAATACATCTTCAATACCTGGTCGCGAAGAGTTGTTACTTATGTATGCTCCCAGGAATGTGGCTTGTAAATGATTGAATGATGTGATTGTGTTCCTTGGCAGACCTTCAAACCATTTTAGTGCTTCTCCTATTAAGCTTGACGCGAAATATTTGCACAATATGGCATCATGATTCTCCCATTGTAACATACATCTCATGTAAGCCTTAATATGTTGTATCGCACAGGTTGTTCCATCAAAGATGTTGGTTAATGCAGGTAGATTGCACTTAGGAGGTATTCCTCCCATCTGTACTTCTAGCGTGAAGGGATTCTTCGCGGCTTCTGCGATGGCTTCGTCCAGCTTGTCTCCTTCCTCCTTCCCTTCTATTGTTCAAGTAATCCTCTCATTTCAGCTAGTTCTCTTAAGATTTGTTCATTTGCCTCGGAATTTGATTCTACTGGTCTTTTTAGCTCGCTTCTCTCCTTCTTCGCTCGTGCCTATTTTGACCTTCCCCGCTCATTATTTTCTCCTCTTCTTTCCTCGCGACGCTCTTCTTCGTTTCTTTCACACCCGCATGCCATTATATCGGTTGTTCTCTCTTCTTGGTTGCCTCTCGGCTCTCATCATCTGCACCCTCTCATACTCTTCATTAATATTTCTATTGGTACGATTTTGTTCCCTCCTTCTCTCGCGGTTGTCATGGTTATTCTCGCCGGGATTGCCTCCTCCATCTCTTGATTTTCCATTTCTTCTTTAGCCTTTCTCTCTCGCGAGCTAGTCGCGCTTGTTCAATGTAGTGTCTCTCAATGTCATCCTCGATCTCTCGGTTTCTTCTCAGTTCTTCTCTCCCGTGCAAGATTATTCTTCCTTCAGCAGCTGGGTTATTCGGTTCCTGGAGTTGCATGTTTCTTTGATTTTCCCTATTCCGCTCATTTTGAAGATTTTCGGGCTGAGGAATATAACGATCTTCTATTTCTCCTCTTCTCTCGCCATGCTCTATATTCGGATTTTGTGTTTCTTCATTGGTGCTTTCTGTTGGTAAAACTCTTCTTCTTTCTTCTCCATTCGACCTTGAACTTGATCTCACGCTACTTCTAGATCTCCTGTTTTGCAACCTCATGTTTTCCATCCTCAATTCATGGTTCTGTCTTGTCAAGTTTGCTCGTTCCTCTGCCTCTAGCCGTCTCTCCTCGTGTATTGTTTGTCTCAATCTTTCTAATGCTGCGATTTCTTCGTTACCTGGATTCATTTCTCCATTCATTTATTGCTCTCCTCCTCCTTGTCCATTGTCCACCAACTGCTGCTCCTCTTCTCTCTCGTCTTCAGAATCAGATCTCCAAGTATGTACACTTACTCTATCATAATCCTCACCGTGTTTGCTACTTTGGGAGATTGGTGGCTGATTTTGATCTTCTCCATCGTTTCTCCTATTCATCCTTGATGATTCTCCCTTTCATTCCTCCTTTCTCCAAAGAAGTCTTCCACTTCTTCTTACAATCGTTGGTTGCTCTTGTATATTTCTTCTTCTAGCCATCTTTCTTTTTCAATAAATTCTTGAGTATCTTTTCCAAATCTCTTCTCTGTTAATCCAAATTCTTTCCAATTTCTTCGTCAATCACTGCTCGTCCCTGTTTCTAGCGCATATGTAGTAGCAGGTTTTCCCACACTACACCCCTCACTATATCTTGATTAATTAGTCCATTGAAAGTTGTATAATTGAGAATGTTTATTGATTAATTTCATGAGTTGTTTACACAGAAAAGTAGGATTACACTTAGCAAGTAAAACACTCTTGAACTTTCTCTCTCCTAATGACTTGCCCAACAATTCCAAAAGATCTCTCTTACAACACTCACTCAACCCTTTATATAGGGCGATACATAGTGGATGACAAATTAATCTATCCTTTTATTTCGAAATGTTCCGCGAAGTGTCGCAGATGTACAAACATTTATTCTCGCGACACTTCTTAACCCTCGCCTTGTTCCATGTCTTTCTGCTGCTTTTGTGTGTCGTTATTCATCGCGTCATTTATTTTAGCCGTCACGATCGCCTCGCGACGTCGCTGTTTATTAACCCCGCGAGCCCTGCACGTTGCGATATTATGATCCTACATTTCCTTTGCCTCGGTTTTGAAGGAGTCGTTCTAGATCCTCACATGTGATGAAGTTGGGTGTCTGGTCCCTTTCTCTTGAACATTCAGGAGCAACACGAGCTTCTTCACTCATGTGGGTCCGAGTGGAAACGCCTGCTCCGGGTGAATTGAAAGCATTTCTTGTTGGCTCCAAAGATTGACGTGAATCTTGCGGAAATCGTTCAGTCAAGGTTTTGAGAAAAGTGAGTACCTCCTTCTGAGTTGCGGCCATATCTGTTTGAGTCTTAGCAAGAACTTCCTGTTTCTCCATCAAGTCTGCAATGGTAATAGACGGTGGTCCTCCTCTTGTGCCTCCGGCTCCTCGCCCCGATGAGGGAGTGAAAGTTGTTGCTCTGGTGACCACTAGAGGCGTTACACTTGAGGAGATGCCGGGATTTGCGGCTGCTCTGGCTCTGGTGATGGGAGGCGTTACACTTACTGGAACATTTCCTACTACGCTGGTGATGATGGTAGAAGTGACGGCTCCACGAGATGTATTGACCACGGTAGCTCCACTGACAGGTACTTCGACACCAGGATTGTTATCTACACCAGCTCCATCAGAATTGATTGCTGACCCAGACCTTAATTCCACCATCTTGAAATGAATTGTTGATTGAATTGATTCTAAGATCTACCCTTTTTGAAATTGATGAAATTGAATCGAATTTGAAGAAATTGACCTTACAACCGATAGATTAACCTCCCACGGTGGTCGCCAATTGTTTATGGGTGAAAACTACTCCCCGCAGAATTTGGTAATTTGGGGTGTGGATGAGGAATGAATTTAAACCTTAAACAAATGCACTGCGCGGTGAGTGCTTGTAGATTCGAGAGATCAATCATGTGCAAGTCCGGCCTAAACCAAGAAATGGCCGTTCCAGACTTGTTTCGGTCACAAAGTGAAGGAGATGGGGTTGATCTTAGGGAGGGAAGCGAAGAAGGTGTTGAGATTGTGAAGGTGTTGGCTTGCTTATGACTTGTAACAGAAAGGTGAGCAGGCTTGTGATTTATGCAAGCAAGCTCTGGGTGTTTGAATACGTTTTGTATTAACACTTGGCTTTCTGTCTCGTCTGGACTTGTGTTGTTGTTTGAAATAGGGCGGAGAACCTATTTATACAAGTCATTGAGCCTTATTCACGTCTCTCATGGGAAGTGGAGGAAGTGGAGTGATGGAGTTGTGCGTCGGTGCCACACGACCAGTCTTGCCCACTTCTCATGTCCATCTCTAACCGTCCATGACTTCCTGACACGTTCTTGTGATGGCGCGTTGCACGCTGCACGCTGTAAACCGCCAGACTAATACCCCAGTATGTATCCCCCAGTTTGTGACATGATTGATGTCTGGAATGTGTGGATCGTGGATCCACGAAAGATAGCATGTAATGCTGAATTGAATAACTGCGTTATTCAGGAAGTCGATACTTGTGAAGTATCGTGTGTATTTTATGCGGTACTGCATTATGGTGTGGTAAAGTGATGTGTAATGACACCTCACTAACCAATTAACTCCCCGACCGTGGTTGTATAACCAAGTCGGTGAAGTTGGACGGATGAGATGATCTTTGAGACACTCATCTCGCGACCGTTAATGAATATTAGGTTTTTTGAAGAGGTGCGCAAGCATCACTATTCAGCTTGATCGAAACCAAGCATGGAAAGTGATTTGGAGAGGACTGACCGGGAATGTGTGTAGACAGCATGCCAGTGTGCACGTCCATACCTTACTGTCCCATGAAGGCGCGATCTAGGACACTCAATTTGACCGGTAAAGTTGAGTGGTTGAGATCGGTTTGCAAAAATCCATTGCCGCAAAGGAGTTGGAAACCGTGTGACATCCCTAGTTTGGGCACGCGTTTCAAGATGACCCATCTTGGTCGGTCTTGGTCGATCATACCAGCGTGTAGGTGGTAGGCTGGTGTTCACACCTATACCGACTATCCCATGAAAACGTGATCTAAGCCACTCAAATCGTCCGTGAAGTTGAGTGGTCGAGATCGGTTGCAATTTTGGGAAGTGTAACCACGCAAGTTTGGGTGGACGGTTTGGGATAGCCAGGCATGGTATGCCTTGGCCGAACACATGAGGAGGTAGATGGGCCCACAAAGTGGTCATGCCGGGTATGACCTGACTCGCTAATCTAATCTGTGACCCTCCATTCGTGTTGAGAAGATGGACGCGCGTGATGGCTTGAAACCCTAATTTTGGCTTTTCAAAGCCGTGGTCACTCCTTGTTTGGGTGTACGAATTTGTTACAACCATGCGTGGTTGGTCTTGACCGATTGGTCAAGTGTGTAGGCGCCCACGGTAATCGTGTTGACATGCTCGGGGCCCTTTGAGTCTACATCTACACCCTCCATCTATACCTGCGAAGATGGATGGTTGAGACTGTTTTGCGACACATGTAATATGCCGCAAACCCTAATTTAGGGTTTTCCGCCATAATGCTTGGTATGAACGGTTTCTTGGCAAGCTAGGCCAATGACCGACCATGCGGGGTCGGCCGTGGGTATTCCATACCGCTTTGGGGGTGATGGAATTGATCTCGGGGTCATCCAATCATGCTTATGGAGCTGGATGATCAAGCGATCGGATCATATCCGACTGATACGGTCATCCGGGATGCTCAATCGGGCTAGTATAACACACCGAGAGGGGCTCAATCGGCTAGTATAACACACCGAGAGTCAGCCACACGGCTATTTCGTACATGGTTTCATTATAGTGCTTGGAGGTTCGTGTTACTCAGAAGAGTAACACTCGATCGTCATGCCACACCGATAATGAGTACTGAAATACAAAGGTGATATGAAATTCACAGAAGGGATTGTTGCCACATGCTCCAACCTCGGAGGAATTTCATGTATTCACGCTAATGGGATTGTTGCTACATGCTCCATTCTTGGTGAATTAAGTGATGCAAGATCCAACACTTAATGGCTTTATCTTTTACAAGATGTCAGCGCATAATTTTTTCCAGTTTTTACAATTTTAACCTCAAATGAAAACCCACCATCAACAGCTTTATACTGCGTGCGAATTGGTATAACCAACCATGGTTGGTCCAGACCGATTGGTCAGGGATGTAGGTGGGCCCACGGTGATTGTGTTGACATGTTCTGGGCCTTTTGAGTCTACATCTACACCCTTCATCTATACCTGCGAAGATGGATGGTTGAGACTGTTTTGCAACACATGTAATATGCCGCAAACCCTAATTTAGGGTTTTCCGCCCATACTGCTATGGTTTGGACGTTTTGGCAAGCTAGGCCAATTCTGGAAGGAGGCCGACCATGCAGGGTCCGCGTTGGTTCGGCAGTGGATATTCCATACCTGCTTGGGGGTGATGGAATTGATCTGGGCCATCCAATCACGCTGGTGTGGTTGGATGAACGAGATCATATCCAGACTGATACGGACAGTCCGGATGCTCAATCGGGCTAGTATAACACACCGAGAGTTCTCAATTGATGAGTGCCAAATATTGCATATTTATACACCTTTTTATTGGCATTTTACTCATCTTTTGCGCTTAGGAATCGTGATTATCCCAAATTCTCGTGTTTTCTTTGTTTTCAAGAATAAATATTTGTACTAATTAATTTTGTGTTTTTAGGTAATAAATAAAGCTCGGAGAAACCGAGGAGCCAAAGAGCGAAGAATTGAGTCGAGCATTTATGGAGCAGATAGCCAAAGCCGCACACAAATGTGTTGCAACCCAACAAGTAGCAACTCATCTACAAGACATGGGCTTGAGCTAGACCTGACCCGCGACCCGGATCCGAGCCCGTCCACTCCAAGCCGTTGAGATCTCTCTCATCCACATCCTACGGTCGCTACAGCCTCCTCATCAACCCTCGATGCACTCACTCAACACCAAAATAGCCCAACTCCCCCTCAGCCGTTCAGATTTTCCTTAGCTCCATCCGACGCTCGCTCCAACCTTCACATCAACTCCTGATACACCCGCCTCACAACACAAACCCCATATATAAACCCCATCACCAAACCCTAATCTCATTCTTCTCCTTCTCACCCGACAACCATCACACCCATTCTTCTGTTCTCCCCCGACCAAAAATGGCAGAGCCATCTCCTCCTTCGTTTCTCTCACCACACGTACCAGCCTCAGCTCCCAACGCCAACAGCACATCAGTCATCTCTTCCGACACCCCTATTTCTAGTTATCTCTCTCTTATAGCTTCTCTTCCCAAGAGGCTATGTGAAAGATAAATGGAATTAGGGTTTACCCTTGCATGCGACACTGAGCCGAAGAAACGGAAGAGAGAGGTTTGGGTGTTTGTGAATTATTGTTTCTTAGTAAATTTTGAGATATAAATTGTGGTTTTGATGTAAGAGAGAGGACAGCATGTTTTAGGGTTTTAATTTCTGCAACTTTAATTTGAATTTCGTTTTTACTATTACATTATGTTCTAAACACTTAAGCTAGGGTGTAATGAAACCCTCTGATTAACATATGAAGCAAATAGATTGTCATATTGTTCTTAATGAGTATATTGTTAGGAGAGTAGTGAACTATTAAGTCAAATGTGCTGTGATCACCGGTACTAAAAAAACACCAAAGATACTAGGGGTAGATAAGTGGATTTAGCTCATTAAGTATCCAATTGAAGCCTTCAATGGAAGGCAATAGAACAAGGTGAAAATTTACTTTGTATTAGTATAAGATCAGAGGGTGTAGTTAAACACCCTAGTGTCACAACAAAATCAGTCCCAACTTTCTGTATTTATCATTGCCTTAGTTTAGATTCATACAACCTCAACCTAGTCGTATCGACACACAATCATCCAAACTTTTGTGCTACACTATCACCTGAAAATCAATAGTAAGCATTGGATTAGCTTCATAGCACACACCACTTCCTTGTGGGATCGACCTGTGCTTGCCACGCCTCCAATAGGCCTGTGCACTTGCAGTAAGACGTAGGAAAAGCTTCTTTGAGATCCTACCAAGTTTTTGGCGCCGCTGCCGGGGATTTGGTAGTGTGCCCTGATTTTCTTTCACTTGCTTTACTAATTTTCAGTCTTCCATTGTATATATGCTTTACAATCTGTGCTCTTTGGCACTGATTTGTTGTAACTTAGCTTAACTCTTAGCTTTTTCATTATCATTTTTACATTAGCCTCATCTCATTGCCTGCCATAGCATCTGTTTGCCTAATCCTTGATTTTCCTTGCCTTTGCATCTGTTAAGACTAGTGTTCATTTGTACTTATTTTAGCTCATCACCTCTTGTTCCTCTCTTAGTCATTGTTGTGCATATGCGGTAGCCGAGGTTGAGAGCTTGCAACTCGACCTACTCAATTTCATTTAAGCTTCCAGCCATTTCATTTCGGTCAAAAGCTCGAGCTTCATCATTGTAGCATTAGTACTGTGTTGCTTTAACTGTGAGGTTTTGAGAACTGAGACTTTTGTGCTGAGCTAGCAGGTACTCTTGGAGCAAACTGAGCAAGCTCAAGGAAAGAACAAAGGAGCTGAATTGAGGTGGAATTGCCTAAACCCAGTTTTTATACTGGTGGTAATGTGTTTCTATCCTTGCTTTGATTTAGCATGCCTGCTTTGTTAATGGTCTGTTGAAGCTCACTTTGAGTCACTGCTCTGTGAGTGTTGTAACCTTGCTAGCCCTCTGAAGCTGCAAGTGTGAGCCAGTGAGCAATTGAGCCAGCATCTCAGCCTGTGCTGTGTAACCTGAGCATAATTACCTGTCCTGTGAGCTCTGCAATTGTTAGTATCCATGATCTTTTGAATTGCCCTGTGCCTCTTGCCTTTTTCCCTTGCAAGCTCTGTTGGCTTGTCTTGTGTGTCAATCCTGAGCTTGGCTGTAACCAAATATACCTGCCCCTTTTTGCATGATAAGTTAGATACCTCTCTGAGCTTATTGTCAACTTTATCTCAGTGCATAATCGGAAATAGACCTTGAATCTGTGCATGTTGAGCCAACTTATTGTCGGACCCATAACACTGCACCACGTCAATATTTGCATGTTTGTGTGTAGTCTCTGAGAATTGCTGCTGCTATAATTTTATTGGCAATCTGAACATGTTGTAAAGTGCAAACTAAGCTTAATTGCTGACTCACCAGCCATTTGTATAGCAATAATCTTGAAATTATGCTCTTGCTTTAGCTATATCTGTGTACCTGCATGATCTTGTGGTACCTGAGTGAGTTGTTGAATAGAATAGCATTAGCATCAACTTGTTAATTTTCAAAATACACTACCCTGGCACATGCTTCACCATTGAGTGAGCACATCCCAATCCCCTTGCACAATACACAGTTTTTACTCATTTCCTGTGCTGTAACCATCCACATGCACTAGGCTGTATCATTTTGTGAGAAATTGTGTTTTGTTGTTTCACATTGTGCATAAGACCAGCCTGTGTTGTGCTCAGTTGCCAATCTGTGCCCTGCCAGAGCTGTGTACAAGTCTTGCAGCATTTGCCAACCCCTGCATAAGCCAGTGCTTGTGATTGAGAGCACAAGTTCCATTAGGCTGTACCCTTTTCAACCAAAATCTGGGCTCTACATAAACAGAAACCAAAACTGGGCTGAGCATCTGCCTGAACCCAGTCACACTCTCAATTTCAACCCACATATTTTAGCCTTCACTGCTGGGCTGCATAAACCCAACCTGGGCCGAACCCTTAACAGATAAGCCCACAACACCACATCTGTTGGGCTGTGCACATCAGCTGAGCCCAATCATCTGGGTCGTGCAAACAACCTAACACCACATCTCTTGGGCTGAATTACACCTTTTCAGCTGGGCTCTACAACATCAATAACCAATTCCTTGGGCTTGAGTCTTGTGTTAGTGGGTTATTTTTGAGTTTTTGTTTTTCTGTGTTGAACTTGATTGTGTGTTAACATGCTAGATGCGCTAGCTAGGCTATGATTGTGTCTTTTAGAGACCAAACAAATCGACTAGTTAGAATCCGCCCGGACGAAATCGTAAGCATACCCAGTTCTTCAACAGAAAGCCCCATTCCATCGAAAGCCCATCCGAATCGGAAACCATGGGTGATGAACAAAACCAACCCCGTAGTCTCAAGGACTACATGTACCCAACTAGGGCAAGCCAGCCCTCTTGCATCATTCTCACAAATGATGCTTGTCGGCTTTGAACCGAAAGCAAGCACCATTCATATGCTAATCGTGTTTAGAGGGGTCAATGCTGAGAACCCCTACCATCACGTGAGAGACTTTGAGGATATTTGTGGGACTCTGCGTTTTAACCAAATGACAGAGGAGTCCCTCAAATTGAGATTGTTTCCTTTTTCTCTGAAAGACAAAGCCAAGTCTTGGCTATATGCTCTACAACCACAGTCCATTAGAACCTGGGATGACCTCACAAAGGAGCTTTTCAAAAAGTTTTTCCCAAACCATAAGACTGCGGCAATTCGCCAAAGTCTAAATGGTTTTGTGCAATTAGAAGACGAAACTCTAGCAAGGTACTTGGAGAGATTCAATGAATTACAACTCCAATGTCCCCACCATGGTTTTGAAAAATGGAGACTCGTGCAAATCTTGTATGAGGGTCTAGATGTTAGAACCCGTACCACGAGA
Source organism: Papaver armeniacum (assembly GCA_023531295.1). Lineage (NCBI taxonomy): Eukaryota > Viridiplantae > Streptophyta > Magnoliopsida > Ranunculales > Papaveraceae > Papaver > Papaver armeniacum. The sequence goes on along the minus strand of JAJJWW010011961.1, from coordinate 79,227 downwards.
GTCGATGTGCAATGGTGCATTTATTGACAAGAGTGCTGATGACGCTTGGACTTTTCTAATCGAAGTCGCTGAAAAGACTCAACAATGGGAGTCCATCCGAGAACCGAAACGGACTACCCCTGCACAAAATGTTCATAGAATAGAGTCTGACTTTGAGGGAAATGCAAAAATGGCTTCTTTGGCCCGGAGAATAGAAGTGCTTGAGTTGGAAAAGAATGTAAAATCTAATGCCCCTACTCTCCGTGACCAAATTGATATGGCCACTTGTGCCGCATGCCATAGTTCGACCACTTAGTGGACAAAATGTCCCGATTTACATGCATTTCAAGAGTCCAAATCCGAGCAAGCCAATGCATTATACCAGAGACAAGAGAACAACCCTTATTCTCAAACCTACAACCCAGGGTGGAGGAACCACCCTAACTTCTCTTGGTCCAAGGGACCTGTACAAGGGGGACCAACAAATAACAACCAAGGATACTCATATCCCAGAAACCCCCAAGTACAACCACATCCTCAGTACCCTGTAGAGAAAAAGCCTAGCTTGGAAGACTGTGTCGGTCTGTTAACCCAAAATCTCACACAACTCAACAAAACTACCGACCAACGTTTCACAAGTCTAGAACTTAAGATGGGACAAATTTGTGATGCATTGAATGAGAGAGAAAAAGGAAAATTTCCTAGTCAACCCCTACAAAATCCAAAGAATGTGTTTCAAGCAGGCTCCTCTACCTGCAATGAAACTTCGCATAGTCAAGCGAATGCTGTCACCACTCTCCGTAGTGGTAGAATTGTTGAGAACCATGTAGGTGTACCACCTTCAAGCGAGTCTACATCAGACTCACCAGTACACACAACACCGCGAAAAACATCTACCGTAGAGAAAGAATCTCGAACCCATTGATAAAACCAAGAGTCCTACCAACATAGATGTTCCTTTGCCAAGTCATTTACCTGTTGCTCCATTCCCACAACGGTTGGTGCAACAGAAGGGGGGGTAACCATTACAATGAGATTTTGGAAATGTTCAAGAGGGTTAACATAAATATTCCATTTCTCGAAGCAATTAGACAAATACCCACCTATGCTAAGTTTTTGAAGGACTTGTGCACACAAAAGCGTAAGCTTCATGTGCATAAACGTGCCTTTCTCACTGAGCAAGTGAGCTCCATAATCCAAAACAAGATTCCACCCAAGTTTAGAGACCCAGGTAGTCCAACGATTACGTGCACCATAGGTGACCATACGGTCAAAAAGGCGTTACTAGACTTAGGAGCCAGTGTGAATCTTTTGCCATACTCTGTGTATGTGCAATTGGGCCTTGGGAGCCAAGCCCACACTGTTACGCTACGCTTAGCGACAGATCCGTGAGAATCCCCCGTGGTATTGTTGAAGATGTGTTAATCAAGGTTGATAAATTTTTCTTTCCTGTAGACTTCATAGTCTTAGACACTCAACCCGTGCAAGACCCAAGTAATCACATTCCCGTGATCTTAGGACGTCCTTTCCTGGCGACGTCCAATGCTATCATCAACTGTCGTAATGGTGTGTTGAAATTGTCCTTTGGTAACATGACCGTAGAGCTGAATGTTTTTAACACTAGTCAACAACCCATTGATTGTGATGATACTGATTTGCATGAGATTAACATGATCGAGAGTCTGATCCAAGACTCGTTGCCCGACATTTTGTCAATGGACCCTTTGCAAGCCTGTTTAGATAACTTTGACTTAGATCTCTTTGAGTCTAAGTACATTGGTGAAATTAACTCTTTGCTTGAATCGGTCCCACCCATGGATATTGTTAAATGGCAGAATGCAGTGGAACCACTTCCACTCTCTGATACCACATCTGCCCCACCTCTTGATACACCACCTAAGCTTGATTTGAAACCATTACCTGATACTTTGAAGTATGCCTTCTTAGGTCCTTCTGATACTTTACCTGTGATCATTGCATCATGTTTAGACACGAAAGAAAAAGTCGACTCTTAGAAGTACTCAAAGAACATAAAGGAGCCTTAGGTTGGACCATCTCCGATCTTAAGGGTATAAGTCCCACAATTTGCATGCATCACATAAACCTTGAAGAGAACACTAAACCATCTCGGGAAATGCAAAGGAGACTTAACCCCAACATGAGAGATGTTGTCAAGGGTGAGATCTTGAAACTGCTTGATGCGGGTATCATTTACCCCGTCCCTGATAGCCAGTGGGTCAGCCCCATTCAGGTAGTACCCAAGAAGTCTGGCATTACTGTAGTTCAAAATGAGATGAACGAACTTGTCCCCACCCGTGTGACCACTGGGTGGCGAGTATGTATTGATTATAGAAAACTGAACACAGTAACCAAGAAAGACCATTTTCCCCTTCCCTTCATTGACCAAATGCTGGAAAGGTTAGCAAAACATAGTCACTACTGCTTCTTAGATGGCTATTCTGGCTACAACCAAATTCACATAGCACTCGAAGACCAACAAAAGACCACATTTACATGTCCTTATGGAACTTTCGCTTATCGTCGTATGCCTTTTGGGCTGTGCAATGCACCCGCTACTTTTCAACGTTGCATGATGAGCATTTTTTCCGACATGGTAGATAAGTTCCTTGAGATTTTTATGGATGATTTTTCTGTGTTTGGGTCTTCATTTGATGAGTGTTTGCATCACCTCACATGTGTGCTGATTAGGTGTAAGGAAAAGAATTTGGTCTTGAATTGGGAAAAATGTCATTTCATGGTTCATTCAAGCATTGTTCTAGGGCATATTATCTCGGAAAAAGGCATAGAAGTAGACAAAGCCAAGGTAGACCTCATCCAACACTTGCCTCAACCTCTTTCTGTGAGGGACATCAGATCATTTCTAGGCCATGCGGGTTTTTACCGCCGATTCATCAAAGACTTTAGTAAAATTTCACGAGCTTTGTGCAATCTTCTTGCAAAAGATGTTGCATTTGTCTTTGATGATGCTTGTAAGGAAGCATGGGAGCAACTGAAGGCTCTCCTTACATCTACCCCTATAGTCAGACCCCCTGATTGGTCATTACCATTTGAGATTATGTGTGATGCGTCTGACTATGCTGTAGGAGCTGTTTTAGGCCAAAGAGTAGACAAACTTCCGTATGTGATCTACTATGCTAGTAAAACCCTTAATGATGCTCAATTGAATTATTCCACTACTGAGAAGGAGTTGCTAGCTGTTGTGTTTGCATTAGACAAGTTTAGATCTTATTTGATAGGATCTAAGGTCATCATTTATTCTGATCATGCTGCATTGAGATATCTTTTGTCAAAGAAAGATGCTAAGGCTCGTCTAATTCGATGGATACTTTTGCTACAAGAGTTTGACCTCGAAATTCGAGATAAGAAAGGGTCAGAGAATGTTGTGGCGGATCACTTGTCTAGGTTGAATGTTGAATCTGCGATGAGTCTGTGTTAATTAGGGAATCATTCCCCGATGAGCAATTGATGCTTGTGGCTGAAATGCCATGGTTTGCTGATATTGTCAACTACCTTGCTACAGGTAGAATGCCCTTGCATTGGTCTAAACAAGACCGTTCTAAGTTCTTGGCTGAAGTTAAACATTTCCTTTGGGATGACCCATATTTGTTTAAGTACTGCCAAGACCAAATCATTAGGAGATGTGTCCCCACTCAACAAAGGACGTCATCTCTTTTTGTCATGACCATGCATGTGGAGGCCACTTTAGTGCCAAGAAAATCACGCAAAGATCTTGCAAAGCGGTTTCTATTGGCCAACACTGTTTAAGGATTGCCATGCATTTTGTGTTGCTTGTGACAGATGCCAGAAACTAGGAAGTATATCTAGGAGAAACATGATGCCCTTACAACCCATATTGATTGTTGAGCTGTTTGATGTTTGGGGCATTGATTTCATGGGTCCATTTCCGAACTCTGAAGGTAAGTTATACATTCTTGTTGCTGTTGATTATGTCTCCAAGTGGGTAGAGGCCATTGCATCCAAAACCAACGACCATAAAGTTGTTCTTTCTTTTCTTAAGGAGAACATTTTCTCCCTATTTTGGAACCCCTAGAGCAATAATCAGTGATGGAGGTAGTCATTTCTGCAATAGACCCTTTGAATCACTAGTGCGCAAGTATGGAATCACTCACAAGGTCGCAACACCTTACCATCCTCAAACAAGTGGCCAAGTGGAAGTTTCCAATAGGGAAATAAAGCATATCCTTGAGAAGACTGTCAATCCATCTAGGAAAGATTGGTCTTTGCGCTTAAACGATGCTTTATGGGCCTATAGGACTGCATACAAGACTCCCATTGGGATGTCTCCTTACAGACTAGTGTACGGGAAATCATGCCATTTACCTGTTGAGTTAGAACACCGTGCATTTTGGGCTGTAAAAAAGTTGAATTTTGATCTTGATAAGGTTGTACTACGTAGGAAACTTCAACTCAATGAGTTAGAAGAATTGAGAAACGATGCATATGATAGTGCCAAAACGTACAAACATAGGATGAAAGTGTTTCACGACAAGCGCATTCTGCGCAAGTCTTTCACCCCAGGTCAGAAAGTTTTATTGTACAACACTAGATTGCATTTGTTTCCAGGGAAGTTACGTTCTCGATGGTCAGGACCATTCTTAGTACGTCTGCTTTTCCCCCACGGAGTCGTAGAAGTTGAAAACCCAAAGAAACAAGAACATTTTTAAGGTCAATGGTCGAGAGATTGAAACCATTTCTCGGAGCATCTTCCACCGTAAGTTGAGACCGTTGACTTGGAAGACCCCATCTATGTGGACTGATCTAGTTCACTTGTGTACATACTTATGGACTAAAAATCCATCATCTTTCCCATTTCTTTTTCTTTTTGCATAATTTTGATGTGTGCTAACCAATCTTTTTGTCTTGCGCTCGTGATTGTTTGCTTTCAAGCATTCACCTTTCTATGGTCTAGCAACACCCTTGTACATCCTAATCTCTTTCCTTTACTCTACTCATCATAGTTCTCATGGTATGTAACTCGTTTAAATTTTTCCTATCTCGTTGACACATTGAGGACAATGTTTGATCTAGGTTTGGGGGTGTGATTTGCATATAGAGTTTTTAGTCTTTTTGTTTTACTTCATCCAAAAAAAAAAAAAAAAAAAAAAAAAAAAAAAAAAAAACTGTAGTTTATTTTATATGTCTAGTTACCACCAAGTTATTATAAATTATCAAAAGTAAAAAAAAAAAAAAAAAAAAAAAATTGTTTGTCAAGTTTTTGTAAAGTTCAGAAGTTCTTCATCAGCAATTGAAGACCGAAGACCGAAGATTGAAGACGTTTCTATGGTTCTTATGAGAGAGTGATATTAATTGCCGATCGGGTGAGAAGTGAGTGAGTACTCCCACCCCTTGCTAATGGTTGATTTCCTTTCTTAGAGATCATCGTAAAAAGATTCTTTTTGTCCACACTTTTGTGGAGTCTCCGTATTTTATTTCGGAAGGTTATCCTTCTTACCTACAACGTGTGCGGGATTTCTCTCTTTATTCCCGCTTTTGCACACATGAGAGACTAAAAAGCGATCTTTTTGAGTGCAATTATCATAAAACCCTAATGGTGAGGCAGAAGTCAAGGCTTATGATCACAATCGAATCCGAATTCTTTCATATGGTATGGTTACTTCTCGCTCAGCACTTAAGGATGAGAATGCGTTCTTTGGTAGTTCTAACTTCTTGTTACTAGCATGCAGAAACTCTATGTCCTCATAGCTTCTTGGAGGCTTGAGACTCTTTTACACTTTGAAGTTGGAGAAGGTTTTGTGGGTACACCTCTTGTAAACCCTCACGAGACTACAACTCGTCCACTAGGGACACCTAGGGGTTTAAAGGCTTAATGCATACGCTAAATGCATTCGAGAGACCTGCGACAGGGGTACAGTTAGGATTTCTTATTTTCTGTTTCACTTGAGGACAAGTAAAATTCAGGTTTGGGGGTATTTGATGAGTGCCAAATATTGCATATTTATACACCTTTTTATTGGCATTTTACTCATCTTTTGCGCTTAGGAATCAGATATTATCCCAAATTCTGTGTTTTCTTTGTTTTCAAGAATAAATATTTGTACTAATTAATTTTGTGTTTTTAGGTAATAAATAAAGCTCGGAGAAACTGAGGAGCCAAAGAGCGAAGAATTGGAGTCGAGCATTTATGGAGCAGATAGCCAAAGCCCGCGCGCGCAACAGTTGCAACCCAACAAGTAGCAACTCATCTACAAGACATGGGCTTGAGCTAGACCTGACCCGCGACCCGAATCCGAGCCCGTCCACTCCAAGCCGTTGAGATCTCTCTCATCCACATCCTACGGTCACTACAGCCTCCTCATCAACCCTCGATGCACTCACTCAACACCAAAATAGCCCAACTCCCCCTCAGCCGTTCAGATTTCCCTTAGCTCCATCCGACGCTCGCTCCAACCTTCACATCAACTCCTGATACACCCGCCTCACAACACAGCCCATATATAAACCCCCATCACCAAACCCTAATCTCATTCTTCTCCTTCTCACCCGACAACCATCACACCCATTCTTCTGTTCTCCCCCGACCAAAAATGGCAGAGCCATCTCCTCCTTCGTTTCTCTCACCACACGTACCGCCTCGGCTCCCAACGCCAACAAAGACATCGGTCATCTCTTCCGACACCCCTATTTCTAGTTATCTCTCTCTTATAGCTTCTCTTCCCAAGAGGCTATGTGAAAGATAAATGGAATTAGGTTTACCCTTGCATGCGACAAATCGAGCCAAGAAACGGAAGAGAGAGGTTTGGGTGTTTGTGAATTGTTGTTTCTGAGTAAATTTTGAGATATAAATTGTGGTTTTGATGTAAGAGAGAGAACAGCATGTTTTAGGGTTTTAATTTCTGCAACTTTAATTTGAATTTCGTTTTTACTATTACATTATGTTCTAAACACTTAAGCTAGGGTGTAATGAAACCCTCTGATTAACATATGAAGCAAATAGATTGTCAAATTGTTCTTAATGAGTATATTGTTAGGAGAGTAGTGAACTATTAAGCTGAATGTGCCTGTGATCACTGGTACTGTAAAAAGACCAGTGATACTAGGGGTAGATAAGTGGATTTAGCTCATTAAGTATCCAATTGAAGCCTTCAATGGAAGGCAATAGAACAAGGTGAAAATTTACTTTGTATTAGTATAAGATCAGAGGGTGTAGTTAAACACCCTAGTGTCACAACAAAATCAGTCCCAACTTTCTGTATTTATCATTGCCTTAGTTTAGATTCATACAACCTCAACCTAGTCGTATCGACACACAATCATCCAAACTTTTGTGCTACACTATCACCTGAAAATCAATAGTAAGCATTGGATTAGCTTCATAGCACACACCACTTCCTCGTGGGATCGACCTGTGCTTGCCACGCCTCCAATAGGCCTGTGCACTTGCAGTAAGACGTAGGAAAAGCTTCTTTGAGCTCCTACCATCAATCGGGCTAGTATAACACACCGAGAGTTGCAACCTGTACGGGTATTTCGTACATGCTTTCATTATAATGCTTGGAGGTTCGTGTTGCTCTGCTGAGAGCAACACTCAGTCGTCATGCCGCACTGATAATGAGTACAGGAAATACGAAGTTGCTCATGTATTAATTAATAATGTTATAAATTCACAGGGTATATGGGATTGTTGCTACATGCTCCAACTTGGATGAATTTCATGTATTCACAGAATGGGATTGTTGCCATATGCTCCATTCTTGGTGAATTAGTAAAGTGAAGGAGTATCCAACACTTATTAATGGCTTTATCTTTTACAAGATGTCAGCGCATGATTTTCTGGTTTTTACAATTTTAATCTTAAATGAAGATACACCATCAACATCAAGTCCCCTGCCTAGCACATAATGGTTACACTATTGTGGGGTAGGCATGAGATGGTGACATACATATGTGAGAAAGACAAGATAAAGGATTACCCGGAAGAGTATTGACCGACCGCTAGTTGTCCATGTCGTTGCACTCGTATGGAATCCTTTGGTGAGACCGGTTTCCTTTCTTAGGTGCTCGAGTTGGGGATAAGGCTCTTCTTCTATTGGGATTCCAGGCGTAGGTGTTTACACACTGCTGGTTGAATCGCTCATGTATCCAGATGCCCTTCCGATTCTTGATTAGGGCTTAAAAGAAAGCCTGACTTGTTCGACTTTGTATCCCTATATATCGGGCTCCGTAATCGTTTTAGGGTTTCCTCAGCATATATGCAGGTGTAGAGATTCTGAAGCACTTTTACGATTTTACAATAAGGCTTTCTCGCAGAAACTCCGTTTCCTTATCATGTCGAACACCAATGGATCGTCTTCTCCATACCGTCAAGGATCTTTCTTTAAACGTGTGCGACCTGCGTCCGATCTTCATGATGGATCCCCTCCTCGTGTTCTCCGAGTCAAGAAGATAATACCGGTTCGTCTCTCTTTTTTTTTTTTTTCTGAACAATTGTTTGTTCTTCATAATGATCAGGTGAATAATCTTCTCATTCTTGCAGAGATACCCTACCGGAACATGTGTGACGGTTATCGATGATGATGACTTAAACAGTCCTCTTCCTTCAAAATCAAACACGCCTGCCCCTGTCGACCTCGAAGATGCTTTGATCCCGGGTGTCTCATCTTATGAATACCCCAATGCAGGTCTTTCATTCGATGTTCGCATGAAATGTTTATCCTCCAGCTACCGAGACGTCGGTGGATTCTTAGTGCGAAAGGAGTTCGTGCCTCTGTACACGAAGTTATGGAGAAGGTACGGCCATATCGCAACCAGGAATGTGGTCCGGCACTGTTCATCTGCTTTGGTCACCACGGTAAACTGTCTTCTTCCCATGATTGCTGAGATGGAGCACATTTCTATCCGCAACGTTGCCGAATCAAGCCTTGAAAAGTGGGAGAATATGATATCTACCTGCGAATCCATGGAGTTCAACATGGGATGGCTGCGGCAGCGTCTTGATATTATCAAGGTCGATCGAGCTAGTATCCTCGTAAACGTTGTTCCTGCTGCGAAAGCTATCTTAGAAGAGGAAAAGGCTCTGGCTGCGGAATCACAGAAGGTAGAGCAGGCAATACAGGACTTGAAGAAAAGGACAGAGAGATATCAGGCTAGACTGGAGATGATGCTCTCAAGGAACTATAATCTACTAGATGGCCTCCTCTAAGTCGCATTCAGCTGCATTCGTTTATGCCAAAAGTTTTTTGAATATCTTTGTGGAATAAATTGTATTAGTTTTTTGATTGGTGAAACGGGTTTTTCATTGATGCATCTCTGAATATAACTGGTGATTCAAACATGTAATGAAAATAAATGCATGTATTGTTGACAGAGCGAGATAGTGGTCGGGCATGATATGCCTTGAGCCACTTTCCATTGATGATCGCTTCCAATTTGCCTCCGTCCACCTTAATGATCTTGTAGTAGCCGGTATTGTAAGCCTTGGTGACCTGCAAGGACCTTCCCATTTCGGTGAGAACTTTGGTGCGGACATGTCTTGTTGGATGTGTTTGGCCGTTTTCAAAACCAAATCTCCCACTTTGAAAGCACGTGATTTCACAGTTTTGTTGTATGCCCTGGAAATTCTATTCCTGTACACCTGAGTGCGTTCTTGTGCTTTGCTTCTTCTGAAATCTAGAGTGTCTAACTCCGCTACTCTAGAGTTAGAGGTTTCAGCTTCATTCCAGTAGATCCCGGTTGCCGCTGCAATCCTGGCTGATGGGATTTTGATCTCTGCTGGCAGAATTGCATCCGCTCCGTAAACAAGTGAGTATGGGGAAACTCCAATGGAGCTTCTGGGTGGTGTCCGGTATGCCCATAGTGCCATTGGTAACTGGTCATGCCATTCCCTAGGGTTATCGTGTACTGTTCGACTGATGATCCGGATCAATGTCTTGTTGGTACTTTCATCTTGTCCGTTCCCTTGAGGGTAGTAGATGGTGGAGAAGACCTGTTTAATGCCATACTCTTCAAGTAACTCTCGTACCTGTTTATTGGCGAAGGGAGTGCCATTATCAGTGATGATATGCTTAGGCACACCAAAACGACAAATGATATGTTCTTTAATGAAAGCCGCGATCGTTGCTCCTGTAGTCCCTCGCAAGGGAATGGCTTCTACCCATTTGGTGAAGTACTCTGTCACAGTTATGATGTACTCGTGTTGCTTTGATGACGGAGGGTTGATTTTCTCGATAATGTCCAGTCCTTAGCTGTAAAATGGCCATGGACTGCTTATCGAGTGTAGAGGGGTGGAAGGCGCATGAAAAAGGTTCCCATGAATTTGGCATTTGTGACAGCTTTGAACGAAAGCGGATGCATCATCATCCATGGTCGGCCAATAGTATTTCTCGTGTATCTGGAGAAATAGTTTCCTCTTTCCTTGATGTTCTCCTTCATGCGTCTCCTTCAGCATGACTGGGACTTCTTCCCCAGCCAGGCATCGTAGTAGATCACCTCCGAAGCTCTTGCGATACAGGATCCCTTCGTGCAATACGAACCGCTTTTCCTTCTGTTTTATCTTGATAACATCCTTTTGATTGGCAGGAGTCGTTCCGTCACGGAGATAACTAATGTATGGCTCTCTCCAGTCCCCAGTGTGATTCACGTTAAAAATTTTCAATTGATGTGGTGGTGCTTGGCAATTTGAGCAGGACTTCTGAAGTAGTCTAGATTGAGCCTCCATCCCTGGCCAGTAATAGCCTAGACGTTGGAGTCTTCGGTAAAGCGTTACCACCAGTGATTGTCCACAAATTTCGTTGTGAACATGATTCAGCTGTAGTTGTGCTTCGTCATCCCCAAGAAATCTTGACAGGGAGCCATCTGGGTTCCGATAATACAACATACCATGAAGCATGAAGAAGTTCTGCAGGGTTTTAAGATTGACCTTTCCTTGGGAGAGTGAGCTGTTGAGCTCTTGAATGATCGGAGTTCGCCAATCATCGGCCTTGGTGTCTTTGTATTGTGATAACCATGTCGATTCTATGGTTCTCCTCTTTATTGTCAGGGTTTCTTCCAAACCTTCGAACTTCAATTTGGAAGCCAGTGTTGCTAGACAATCGGCGTGTTTGTTGTTGTTTGCGATCGACATGGGTTATGGTTGCATCAAAGAAAATAATTCGAGAACCTCTGTGCTTCTGACCGATATGGAGATAGCGTTACTTCCTTTAGTGCGTATACCCCATTCATCTGATTCACCAGTAACTTGGAGTCACCTCTTATCTCCAGGCGCGTGAATCCCACTTGCTTGGCTATTGACAGCCCTATGAGGAAGGCTTCATACTCTGCTGAGTTGTTGGTGCATTCGAAATCCTGCTTGAAGGAGTGTGAAAATACTTCCCCAGTTGGAGATACAAATACCACGCCCGCTCCTCCAGTACCACTGCTAGGGGTAGCAGAGCCATCAAAATACAAGAGCCATACTTCTTCTTCCAAGACAGAGACGTCTGGAAATTCTCCAGGGAGATCTTCGTGCAGCCCTGTAGTGCCTTCTCCAGGAAATGCTGCCAGTAAGTCTGCAACTGCTTGACCCTTGATAGCTCTAGGTGACGCACACGTTATGTCCATCTCTGATATTTGGAGAAGCCACTTGCCTGCCCTTCCATCAGGACCGGCTTTGAAAGTAAAAACTTTACAGGATCGATTTAGACACGAGTATCACCCTATTAGACAAGTAGGTAATGCCCGAACTTTTGAATGTAATGGATCAAGGCTAAACATGCTTTTTCCGCTCTCTGGGTATCCGAGTTCGGCGTCTCTCAATATTCGTACCAAGTAGTATATGGGATGTTCGATTCCCTCGTCGTCTTCCCCGAGCGAGTAGAGCTCCCACGGCGGTGTCACCGAAGGCGGTGTAGAGATGTAGCGGCTTTCCTTGTGCAGAGACTTCATAATGGCCGGAGATGACAAGTATTCATTGAATCTTTCGAAAAGCCTCCTGTGGGTTGCGGTCCAAATGAAGCTAGCTCCTTTCTTTAGCAAGGGAGTGAATGAGGCGGCAAGTTGGGCTAGACCCGGTATAAAACGTCGGATGTAGTTTACCTTGCCCATGAAACTTTGGAGTTCTTTCACAGTGTGTGGAGGTGGCATTGTGAGGATAGCTTGAGTCTTGGACGGGTCTACCTTGATCCCTTCCGCGGTTACTTGGAATCCCAGAAATTTGCCTGAAGAGACACCGAAAGCGCATTTCAAAGGATTCATCTACAACTTGTATTCTCGACACCTCTCGAACACTTGCCGTAAGACGTTGATGTGATCTGCTCGAGCCCTTGACTTGACCACAATGTCATCTACGTAGTCTTCTACTTGTTTATGCATCATGTCATGGAAGATTGCCGTCATAGCACGTTGATACGTTGCGCCGGCGTTCTTTAAACCGAATGGCATAACAGTATAGTAAAAATTTCCAAGAGGGGTTCGGAAGGCTGTCTTACTTGCATCGTGCTCATACATCCTTATTTGATTGTAGCCGCTGTAACCATCCATGAAGGAAAACATGCCGTGCCCGCTAGTGGCGTCTACTAACATGTCAATGTTAGGTAGGGAAAAGTCGTCCTTGGGGCAGCACTTGTTCAAGTCCCTGAAATCCACGCAACACCGAATCTGTCCGTTTTTCTTCTTTACTGGGACCACATTAGCTAACCAGGTCGGATGATGAATAGGTCTGATGAAGCCAGCAGCTAGTAACTTCTGAATTTCGTTCTTGATTTGTTCTTCTACCTCATGTCTGAATTGCCTCGGAGATTGCTTGATTGGCTTAGATCCAGGTATAACATGTAAGTGATGGGTGACCAATTTTTCATCCGCACTGCATTTCCTCGTACGTCCGTGCAAACACATCTTGGTACTCCTTGAGTAGTTGAACAAGACTCGTACATTCGTCTCAGGGACAGAGTCGAACCGATAGAGACCGGCTGGGGGAGATTATTCATTCCCGATGTTAACAGTCTCGAGCTCGTCAGTCGTGGAATTGGTTCCATCTTGTAGTTGCCGCGGGGCGTCTGGTACCTCCTCTTGTATTCCGTTGTTCTTGCAAAGATTCAATTGGGGAGAGAGATCTGCCGCCTGTCTCTCCCGTTAATTGCTAACAGCGGCGCCGGTATATTGTCTTCCCCTTCTGGTCACGTTTTGCTTCAAAAGTGCGTTTCCTTTTGGTGTGAACGTGGGTTGAAGCTTCACTGGATAAAGATGGACGCCTCGTCAGAGAAGTGTCGTGGTGCTTGGCCCTCAGTGATGCAAGTCGGTCTCCTTCCTTGATTGAAGCCCACGTGGGTAGTGGGGTGCACAGGACTTTGTATGATCCTCCCTGCGAGGTACCTTTTGGCTCGAACAGCTCCACTCCGCATATTGGTGCATACGGAGACAATGATGCAGGAATGCGGATGACTTTCTCGTTTAGTATGGTCTTCAGGCACTGGTGATACGTTGAGGGAATGAACTTGTTGTCGTGAAGCCATGGTCTCCCCAGTATCATATGGTAGTCCGGATCTTTTTCTATGACTTCAAACTTTGCTCTTGATTGAACGGGTCCTACTGATAAATTCAGATTGACATACCCATATGTGCTGGTCTGATTTCCTTCGAAGTCCGTCATCGTGGTGGGCTGTCATACAATCTTGCATAGGCTAACCTTGGTTGTCTTGAGAGTCTTGAGAGTAATCACATTCGAAGATGCTCCTGTGTCGACGAGGGCCCTCCTGAACTCTGAACCCTTGATGTGAGCGGTAACATGCAGGGCCCGATTGTGACCTTCCTCTGCCATCATGTCGTCTTCTGTGAATGTAACATGATTTATAGATGTTTCTGATGCAGTTAAGACTTCTGGACGAGAAGGAGTCAAGTGTACGTCCAGAGCTATTTTATTTAATTGCAGCAAACGTCTCTGCCCGTTGATTCTTCGAGAGGTGCAAGAGTTCACATAAGCTTTCCACCAGAGATGTCGCTTCCTGATCCACTGGTCTCTGGTTTGTAGTAAAACTGTTAATCTGAGGTGAACTAGTCCCCGGTGTAAAGGTCTCTGGAACGCTCATCTCGGATGTCATCTTGATGAGGAGATCGAGTATGTTGTTTACCGCTTCTTTGATTAGCTCCATGTTCTTCATGTGAATTTCTTGTACCTGTGCTAGTTCACTTAATGTTGGAAATATCTTGATCATGTCGTCAGATACACCGTTAGGAGGAGGGGTATCTCCGTTGGAGGAACCATCGGGATTTGAGGATGTCGAGGCGGTCCTAAGACCAACCATCTCGAAATTGATTGAATGGTATTGAGGAAATTGACTTTACAACCGAGAGATTAACCTCCCGCTGTGGTCGCCAATTTTTTATGGGTGAAAACTACTCATGTCGAATTTGGTAATTTGGGGTGTGTGGATGAGGACTGAATCTAAACCCTAAACAAATGCACTACGCGGTGAGTGCTTGTAGATTCGGAAATCAATCTGTGCAAGTCCGTCCTAAACCAAGAAATGGTTGTTCCAGACTTGTTTCGGTCACAAAGTGAAGGAGATGGGGTTGATCTTAGGGAGGGAAGCGAAGAAGGTGTTGAGATTGTGAAGGTGTTGGCTTGCTTATGACTTGTAACGAGTAAAGCCGAACCGCTACGGGATGCAAGCTATCGGTTCCTGTTTTGTATTAACACTTGGTTTCGTTTTTTATCCGGACTTGCTCACAGGTGGAAATAGGGAGGAGAACCTATTTATACAAGTCATTGAGCCTTATTCACGTCTCTCGTGGGAAGTGGAGGAAGTGGAGTGATGGAGTAGTGGAGTTGTGTGTCGGTGCTACACGATCAGTCTTGCCCACTTCTCCTGTCATCGCTAACCGTCCATAACTTCCTAACACGTTCTTGTGATGGCGCGTTGCACGCTGTACGCTGTAAACCGCCAGACCAATACCCCAGTATGTATCCCCCAGTTTGTGACATGATTGATGTCTCGAGTGTGTGGATCGTGGGATCCACGAAAGGTAGCATGTAATGCTAAATTGAATAATTGTGCTATTCAGGAAGTTGATACTTGTGAAGTATCATGTGTATTTTATGCAGGTACTGCATCCTGGTGTGGTAGAGTGATGGGTGGTGATTACCATGACGCCTCACTGACTAATTAACTCCTGACCAGGGTTGTATAACCAAGCCGGTGAATTTGGACGGACAAGATGATCTTTGAGACACTCATCTGCGACCGTTGATGGAATTAGGGTTTTAGAAGAGGTGCGCAAGCATCCCTCTTCATCCTGGTCGAATCCAAGCAGGGGATATTACTTTGGCCAGGCCGACCATACATGCGCGTAGACGGCATGATAGTGTAGGCGCCTATACCCATTACCTCACGAAAGTATGATCTGGGCCACTCAATTCGTCCGGTGAAGTTGAGTGGTTGAGATCAATTTGTGACAGAAAACCAGTGCCGCAAAAGCCGCGCGTCATGCCCACTTCGGGCGCACGTTCCAAGATGACCAATCTTGGTCGGTCTTGGACGATCGGTCTGGTGTGAAGGTGGTAGGCTGTTGTTCACGCCTATACCTGAATATCCCATGAAAACGTGATCTGAGCCATCCAAATCGTCCGACGAAGTTGAGTGGTCAAGATCAGTTTGCGGTTTGGGAGGTGCGACCACGCTAGTTTGGGCACGCGTCTTGGAGTAACCAGGCATGATATGCCTTGGTCGATCGGGTGAGAGGATAGATGGGTCCACGGTGGTCATGCTGGTATGACCGGACCTGCGTAATCCAATCTTGGACCCTCCATTCGTGCAGGAGAAGATTGACGCTCATGATGCTCAAAACCCTAATTTTGGGTTTCAAGGCCGTGTGACTATGCTTTATACGGTGTACGAATTGGTATAACCAACCATGGTTGGTCCTGACCGATTGGTCAGGTATGTAGGTGGGCCCACGGTGATTTTGTTGACATGCTCTGGGCCTTTTGAGTCTACATCTACACCCTCCATCTATACCTGCGAAGATGGATGGTTGAGACTGTTTTGCGACACATGTAATATACCGCAAACCGTAATTTAGGGTTTTCCGCCCATACTGTTATGGTTTGGACGTTTTGGAAATCTAGGCCAATTCTGGAAGGAGGCCGACCATGCAGGGTCCGCCACTACGGGAAAAATCATCATTTACAACACTGTATTAGGGTTGTAGTACCCCTACTACAACGCTTTTTTGCGTATTGTGTAGGTGGGGTATTGTAGAAAGTCCAAGTTGTTCTACAATACTTGACTAAGTGTTGTTAAGGGTGATGTGATTCATGGTTCGACAATATTTTTCCAAAGTTGTGATTCTCTTTCGATTTTTTTTAAAGCTTAACACAACCCTTGCTTGTTGTTGTAGGAGTATCTTGGACAACACAAGTAGTGTATCGTAGAAATATGTAACACAACACTTGTATAAGTTGAAGGTCTATCTTAGACAGCCTAGGATGTGTATCGTAGAAATATGTAACACAACACTTGTATAAGTTGAAGGACTATCTTAGACAACCTAGGATGTGTATCGTAGAAATATGTAACACAACACTTGTATAAGTTGAAGGACTATCTTAGACAACCTAGGATGTGTATCGTAGAAATATCTAACACAACACTTGTATAAGTTGAAGGACTATCTTAGACAACCCAGGATGTGTATTGTAGAAATATGTAACACCTCTTGTTACTATGATGAATAAGATTTGCACGACACTTGTTAGTGTTGTAGAACTATGTTGGACAAACACCTAATTATGTCGTAAAGACATTCTTTCACAACCATTGGTTTGTGTAGTTGGAATATGGAACACAACTCTTGTTAGAAGTTGTGTGCATATAACTATTTTGAAGAAAAAAATATTATAGTTGAAACCAAATTGCCGAAAGTATTTCAGATTCACATTAACCTTGCCAAAGTGTAACACATTTACATTCATTCTAACATTGTACAGTTCACAAAGAAAGTCCAGTTCCCAATTCTTTACCCACCAATGAATACAAGCCTACAATACCACACTGCAATTATTCCTATAACATTCTGTTCTAGAACGAGATAAAGAGCAAAGTTTTCAAAAAAAATTTCACTTTTACCCCTTCCCCTGAAGAAGAGCGGAAGCTATTAAGCTGTCAATATCCATCCCCATAATAAAACAAAAACCGAAAAATTGGCATAAGTATATCTGATATCTGATTAGTTAACCATCCCCATAATAAAACAACAAAAGTCGGGCTTTACTCCGACTTCACAGGCTATACACAAACTTCATTAAATCCATTGAAATTTATATAAAAGGCACCCAAATCTATTAGCCAAGGAGATTTAAGGAGCTCAATGTGCTCACCCTCAACTTAGATCTCGAAGTTTACGCCATTTACTGAGAGAAGTGTACCTGCAAAATCCATTAGAACCTGAACCCATTCAAAATAGCTGACGATCACACCTCCACCATTTGCATATATGTCAGGAAGTATGATAACTCCTTTCTTGCTTAGAATCTGAAAATAAATGTCAAGAGTTAAAAATCTTAACTAGATTAAAACACAACATATGTTCGCATCACAGTTTACAAAATGAGTGGTAAATTACCTCGTCTGCATCAGGATCAGTAGGGTGATTTGCCGCTTCTATGATGTATTTGGCCTTCACATCTCCAGCATTGTCCCTTTAAGAAAACGAATAAAATGGTATGAACTTACTGGTAAGGTTTTTAATACGCATCACAAAAACAAATCTTGAGAAGAAAAGAGACTAACTTGTGAAGAACACCGCCAAGAGAACAGGGAATAAGAACATCACAGTCATGGACAAGCAATTCACTAGCATCCATAGAATCTCCACCTTTGAAATCCTTTAAACTACCCGTAGCCTCTTTGTGCTTAATCAATTTGAACTGCACCAGTGATGTCGCTTACAGACACAACCTTACCACCTCGCTCATGAATCAGCTTTGCAGCCTAGTAACCCACATTACCGAACCCCTGAAATAATTCAAAAACTAGTTTAGAAATAAATTTAGAGAGATTCGAAATGCAAGCTCGATTACTAGATTTGAATAGAAAGATTAGAGAGTATCTTTCTATTTACCTAGATGGCGAATTTCAAATCTGCAAGGGTCTGTCCATATTCATTGAGCAAAGCCTTTGTTGCAAATACAACACCTCGTCCGGTGGCAGCTTCTCTAGCTAGTGATCCGCCGAGGTCCTACAGCATCAAACAATAACGTTGGTGAACATTTACGAACACAAACGCCTCATTCAAATCTCAATAAACCGTTTACGTTTTTCCAAATCCTGAATAGGTACTTACAATTGGCTTTCCAAAGAATAATAGCCTGAGAGTAACCATGAAATTTAGAGTACTCATCCAAAATCCATGCCATTGTCTGCGTAAAACCCAATTAGGATTAGAAATTTCAGAACTAACGATGCGAAAATACCACAGAATTATTGTAAATTATATGACTAACAAGTAGTTTTCATACACGAATATACCTGTGCATTAGTTCCCATGTCAGGTGCAGGAATGTCCGTGTGAACCCCAATTAGATCATGAATCATTTGAGTGAAAACACGCGTAAGACGTTCCAACATGTGTTGCTGATGATGAGGCTAATCTTCTTCCAACAACGGCGAGCGCTTGAGTGAAATAGAAGGCCCCAGCAGTTGCAAACGATAACAGGAACGAACACACCATAAGTAATGCCTTAATAAACTTGGACTTGCTTTTATTCGTCCAACATTGAGGATGGTGATGCCACTGATCACCAATACAATAACCACAGCTACCAGATTGACATTGAAAAACTGCCCCAGCATCTTCCTTGTTCTGACAACACTTCCCATGGACATTGATATTAAATTGCTTGGCTGATTTCAGTGATGTAGAGTCCGAGTTCAATGTCGATTTCGGTTTAACCTCATCTGCACCCCCTGTACTAGTAACGGTAGCATGTAAAAAAGGTATAATCTACACATATAATTTCAATGTGGACAGACGACTGTCTTGTTACAGAGCTATTATGTTTGATAAATCTTCTCGAAAAACCCCGAGTCTTGAATCCTCTTAAACTCTCCACCCCGCCTATCATAAGGTCTTAGGCCAATGTGGTTTGTATCACTCAAAAACTCAGTTCCCACATAATCTAAAAGCAAAAATAGCCCAATTTGTGTCACAGGGTAGCTCCCTCGGAAATTTCCATCGAATTTATCCGAATAAGAGTCAGAATAACATTCCAAATTGGTAGGCCTTGAGAAGTGTATATAATTCACAAAATTGGTTAAAAAGACCAAAATCAAAATTTCCTGGGTGAAAAGGACACTTAGATTTAGATACTGTTTAAATGGACAAAAATTTAAAAATAGGCAGGATGTAACCAGTTTCATCCTGTCCATTTTCAAATATTTTTTCTTTTTTTTTTTTATTTTACACAGGATGCATCCAGTTTCATCCTTGCTATTTTTTAAGTTTAAGCCAGGATGAATCCAGTTTCATCCTTGCTATTTTTTCTTTGTCCATTTCACCCATAAAATTTTTTAATCGTCCATTTGAACCGTGTTATAATTTTTTTTGGACAAATGACCCATTTTCCGTATATAATTTAGCCTACGGTGATACCGCAAGTGCACGGCGTCTATCGGAGACGCGGCAAGTACGGGTCGAACCACAGAGACATGGGTGTGCTATGTGTGATCTAGGGGCTTCTTCAACTGAATTCAAGTAAGGTAATGTGACAACAGGGGTTTTGGTTGCCGATACGGCTGGATGATTTTTCAGTGAATCTAAATAGAAAACAATACTACAAATTAAAGAGCACTAGGGTCTTTAAATCCACCACTAACCTACACTTTATGTTCAGCTCATTATATTACTCTTGTCCTTGTAACAGATAAAGGAAGAGTGTCAATTCTACCACTTACCTAAGGTGTTTCACCAATAGAAGAATCAATCACAACTAAAGTATATTTCCAAAGTATTACCTGTCTGATTAGAGTACAAATAATCTGAGGATCATAATAAATTCATTAAGCTTGGGTTGCAGCATAAACAACACAGAGGGAATCAAACTACAGTGCATCCATGGCATTGGCATACACTGTGAGAGCAAAGTGTTATCACACTGAGATTAATTCTATCTAGAAAATATTCAAGCATTCAAGAACAAAACATGAGCATGAAAACATAGTCATAAGTTAGGGTTTCATCTAAACCCCAGAAAACTAATTAGAACATCAAAAATAACAAATAACAGAAATTAAATCTACAAGGATGCTCTGGCTAATCTAGGCATGCCTCAAACATCCACAACTCCCTTCAATTTATACATGCAAGGAAAATTACCCCAAACCCTAATTCTCAAAATCAAAAAATAATAGAAAAATAAAACAAACCCATACCCTCTACTCTCTTCCGATCTCCTCTCCACTTCTGTCAATCGCTCCATGCTGGGTTGTTGAGAGAGAACCCTAGTTCTAGTTTTCTCTAAGTTAGCTTCTAGGGTTAGAGAAGCTAAGAGAGAGAAAACCTAGACCTAGAGAGGGGTGCGGCTGCTGGGGTTGTTGGCTGATGGCGACAGGAGAGGGAGAGATGGTGGCGGAGGTGGCTCTGTCATGGTATGAAGGTGGTAGAGAAGAAGAGCAGAGCTCTTCTCTGTCGGGGTGAGGGAGAGGAAGAAATAGAAGATGGAAATGAAATGAGGCTAGGTCGATTAGGGTATAGGGTATGGGGAGTTTCGCTGTGAGGCAGATACATCGAGTGATGATGAGACGGGCCGAGCGAGCGTAGGATGGATCTGATAGAGATCTGAACGGCTCAGGAGTGATGGACTCGGATCCGGGTCACGGGTCGGAGATGGATAGCTTGGGCCCATGTCTTGTAGATGAGTTGCTACTTGTTGGGTTGCAACTGTTGCGCGCGCGGGCTTCGGCTTTCTGCTCCATAGATGCTCGACTCCAATTCTTCGCTCTTTTGGCTCCTCGATTTCTTCGGACTTTATTTATTACCTAAAAACACAAAATTAATTAATACAAATATTTATTCTTGAAAACAAGGAAAATACAGAATATGGGATAATATCTAATTTCTAAGCGCAAAAGATGAGTAAAATGCCAATAAAAAGGTGTATAAATATGCACTATTTGGCACTCATCAAATACCCCCAAACTGAATTTTACTTGTCCTCAAGTGAAACAAAATTTAAGAAATCCTAACTATACCCCGTCGCAGGTCTCTCGAATGCATTTAGCGTATGCACTAAGCCTTTAAACCCCTAGGTGTCCCTAGTGGACGAGTTGTAGTCTCGTGAGGGTTTACCAGAGGTGTACCCACAAAACCTTCTCCAACTTCAGAGTGTAAAAGAGTCTCAAGCATCCAAGGAGCTATGAGGACATAGAGTTTCTGCATGCTAGTAACAGAAGTTAGAACTACCAAAGAAATCATTCTCATCCTTAAGTCTTTGAGCGAGAAGTAACCATACCATATGAAAGAATTCGGATTCGATTGTGATCATAAGCCTCGACTTCTGCCTCACCATTAGGGTTTTATGATAATTGCACTCAAAAAGATCGCTTTTTTAGTCTCTCATGTGTGCAGGCAGGAATAAAGAGAGAAATCCTGCACACGTTGTAGGTAAGAAGGATAACCTTCCGAAATAAAATCTGGAGACTCCACAAAAGTGTGGACAAAAAGAATCTTTTTCTGATGATCTCTAAGAAAGGAAATCAACCATTAGAAAGGGGTGGGAGTACTCACTCACTTCTCACCCGATCGGCAATTAACATCAATCTCTCATAGGAACCATAGAAACGTCTTCACTCTTCGGTCTTCGGTCTTCAAATGTTGATGACGAACTTCTAAACTTCACAAAACTTGACAATTGTTAACTTTTCTACTCAAATTCCTTGTTGTTTGGATTTTTCTTTTTGAACTCTTCTTTACCATGGTGGTAGCAAAAATAAACTACATTTTTTTTTTTTTTTTTTTTTTTTTTTTACAAAAAGTGAAAATAAAAATACAAATAATGAAATAACTAACTCCATGGACAAAGGACTTTATCACTCAATTTTTCCACAACTTGTATTGTCTTGATTTTATAAATTTTATTAATTCTCATCCTATTTTCTTTTCTTTTTCTTTGTTGCACGTAAACCTTGGACTATATCAATTTTTCTTTCAATATTCTGATGATGCTCCGTTTGTTGACGATGATGTGTTTCTATGGGTCTTGCTGATTGAGAGAGAAAGTGATGCTAACGGCAAATCGGTATTTAGAAGGAGTTTTCATCTTTAGACGTCACCCTCATGATTGACAAAAACTAGCACTCAAGAGATCAAAAGTAGTGCTGAAAATGGTGCGAAGTTGGGTAGCTCACCATTCCTACCCGGAATTGATGTACGGTGACACACACTCTAACAGCTTTTCTAGAAAATTGCAAAAAAATTGAAGGTTGGTGCCTCACTTGATGTAAAATGGGTAGTCTCCACTATGGTTGATCACAATTCTACTACCGAATATCTAAACAGCACCTAATTCGCTCTCCCATGGTTAAATCCAACTTTAACGCTCTAATCAACTAAGAAACCCGATTGTGTTCTCCGGTACTTCTAACTTTTGTTATTTCGGTCAGATTCTCTATGTAAACATATCTAGAAGCATGCTAGTGACTCTAAAATCTCTAAAAGTTGGAGGTTTTTATGCAAATTTTTGAGTTTTTTTTTTTTTTTTTTTTTTTTTTTTAAAAAGAAGTAAAACAAAAAGACTAAAAACTCTATATGTAAATCACACCCCCAAACTTAAATCAAACATTGTCCTCAATGTGTCTACATATAGAAAAAATTTAAACAGTCACATACCGAGAGAACTATGCTGATAAGAGAAAAGGGAAGAGATTACCGGATGTCGGCGGAGCAAGGTTAGAGCTTCATTCATCAAGGCTAAAATCCAACATTCTCAGTGGAGATCATATCGGATTAGCACAATATAAGCACAAGAAGACTCAACCGATTCAAGAAAAGAAAAATTTAACAAGTCCTACTGGATTATATACAATGAAAATTCACCATACACTAACAATCTAAAGAGTTGAGGATCAACCCAAAAGAAAATATGTCTGACATTAACATTAACAGCTTTACACAAATATAATATGAGAGTGCAAGTAAGACCGCAAATGGGAATGATTTTCCCCAAACCTAAACTTGTGAACGGGTGTGTTTGGGAGCACAAAATCTTGCAATTTTAAAGGTACATCATGCAAAAGGTCTAACTCAAAATGAGTATTGCTAAGAACAAAAGTGGACATACACATACAAACCGTGGTTCCCTAAAGGTGTTATACTTTGATGCGAAAAAGTCCAAGAGGACTTGGGAAGCACAAAGCTCTAGGCCTAAGTTAGGCATTTTCTTAAAAGTTGGTTTTGCAATTTTGTTACAAACTACACCTAGGTTTGGTGGAGGAGTATCAATTTGTGACTCGGGAGAGAGGTTAGGTACATCTAGGTTGTTTTCATTTTTAAAATCATTTGTACCATCACACACTTTCCTAAAGTCAAAAGAGGGTAAATCATGTTCATTTTCACAGATAATTGCACAGTTCCACATCATCATCACATATATGAATATTAGAAGAAGCATCATTCATGGGGTTCACGGAAGAGACACTTAATGTCTCTCGAACCAAAAGATTCTACTACATTTTCGAATACACATGCTCTTCATATTCATCATCATCATCATAGCAAGAATTCATCTCTCCATTCAAAATTGTAGTATTTTTAGTGTACTCATCTACCCCTGGATTAGGTTCATATTCAATGTTAGTTGTATGAGCAAGACTTTCAACATGCAATTCATTAGGACTAACATTCATTTCACCCTGAAATTCCTCCCTCTCCTCATTTAGTGCATCACAGATTTGACTCAATTTGAGTTCTAAGCTCGCAAACCTTTGGTCAATTGACTTTTGATATTGCTCAAGGTTTTGAATCAATTCTAGAATTTCATTATGTTGTTCAATGAAAGGAGAGTTTTCAACAAGTGGAAATTCATAATCAATGCTATATGGTTTATCATGCAATACACTCCTAGCATTATTTTGTTCGATGAGTCTGAGATTTTCCTTCACAGATTGATAAGTACAAAATTGTTCAACCTCCCACTGTGGTGGATGATGTATGTGATCATAATGATTAGGGTATGTGAGATCAGGGCCCGGAGAAGGCTCATAAAATTCCCTAAAATCACTATGGTATGTGGGGAGTTCATACTGTGAAGCGTGCCCGTAAGCAAGCTCTCTAATTGATTTGTTTATATCCCCAGTTGCAGACCAAAATCCTGACATGATTTAGTACTCAAATTGAACTCAAAGCCCAGTTGAAGTGGACTAAGTTTGGTTTTAGTGGGATTGGTTTATTGGGTTTTTGGTTTTTGTGGGTTTCTGTTTGGTTTTGTTGGGAGTGTACATTTTGGTTTATTGTGGGAAGCCCAGGTTTTGTGGACTCAATTTGGTTTTAGTGAGTTTTGGTTTGTTGTTTGAAGCCCAAGATTTGTGAAATTGCACAGACCAGTTGTGTGCACAGCCCAACAGATGTGGGCTTAGTTTAGTTTGTGTAAGCTTTGGTTTATGTGGGATTGGTTTGGTTTTGTGGGATTGGTTTGTTTGGGATTCAGCTTTGTTGCACAGCCCAGATCATGTTTAAAAAGTATAGCCCAGAGGTGGGTTGAGTTGGGTTGAGTTTTGTGCGAAGCCCAGGTATGTAACAGCCCAGTAGCTGAACTTATGTGGGCTGAAAGTGTTGCAGAAGCAAAGTCCAGTTTATGTGAGACTCAGTGAAACTGGTTCTAGCCCAGTTGCAGGTTTAAATGGTGAGGCACAGGGGAAAGTTATGTGCAGAGTTTGGCAACTCACACCGATCGTGCCTGCACAGCTACGCGAGGCACAACTCCAATTAACAGCACAAGAAAAGAGCAATGTGTGTACAGCACAGGACAGTTTACACAGAACACAAACTCACAGAAAGGGCATTTGATGCTAAGCACATGGGTCAGGCACATATTAAGTGCACAGGGTCTGCACGGTTCGCAACACGGCCTCACGGCCTTGAGGGGGAGGGTTGCCTGGTCACTAGTTCTCACGGTGTATGCTCAAACACTACGGGGCGATGGGGTTGGCTCACTTAGCTTCGTGGTGGTTACCTAGCAAGGTAGCTAATCATGCAGGGGCACCGGGGCAGCTAGTTTGCAACTTCATGCAATGAAAGTGATTCATTTAACGAGGTCAAGCATAATCATCAATGCACGGATCGGTTTGATACATAGCTCGGAGGTATACTGCAGGTTCTTTGCTCAATCTCACACTTCGGGGATGGAGTGAGCATAGGCTGATGCTAACCAAAGATAGAACATACTACAGGGTATCACAAGTTGGCTATCCTAGTTATGGCTTACAGCTTGCAGCTTCAGGGGCTTGCAGCTAAGCACAGATGCACAAGTTGACACAGGATGCAGAGGTCTGGCAACACTCGGCTCAACAGCTGCAGGGGCTGGAGCTCAGAGTGATGAAGGCCAATGGTTCACAGAGACAAAGACAAGAGGGCTTATGCACGAGATCCAACAAGAAACACCCACAGGGTTATGCTCGAGCCTTGGGTCTACAGATTGTTTACAAATATAGATGCTCATACAACTCAAGACTCGGCCTAACTCCGTGTCCAATTCAAATACCAAAGGTTCAAATACCAACTTTGGTTTAGCCCAAATAAGCAACTGTGTTTGCTCCTTCCTTCCTTTTCTTTGGGCTCGCTCAAACTTCTGCAGACAGGGTAACATGCACCCGTGAGCTCAAAGGAGAATTTTAGTCCTTAGAAATGAAAAATCAAAACTTTCATAGCTGATATTTGCCATCGATAGCCAACAATTAAAATGTCAAGACATATGAACTCGTTATTTGACCGACTGGGAATGAAAATTTATGGAGATGTAATGATAGATGCAAGAATGCAAAAGCAAAAATTACAAACTAAATTACAATGTCAAGATGGAATGTCAAGAGAGAACAACTAAGTTACACTAACACAAGGCTAACAAAGATGATTTCTAGCAAGGTTATGGACATGAGTTTAAATGACTAAGTTACACTAACAATGCAGATTATTATGCAGTTGATAAAAGTTATACTAACAGCTAAAACAACAATGAAAGACTAAGAAAAACAGTGGAAGAAAAGTTACAGCTAAAAATAGAAAAAGTTACAGCTAAGACAAGTTACAGCTAAAAATAACAATGCAGAGAGAATATATACAAGGTTGGAAATCAGTGAAGCAAGGCCAATAGTCAACAGGGCACACGCCAAGTCCCCGGCAACGGCGCCAAAAACTTGGTAGGCCTTAAGAAGTGTATATAATTTAGCCTACGGTGATACCGCAAGTGCACGGCGTCTATCGGAGACGCGACAAGTACGGGTCGAACCACAGAGACATGGGTGTGCTATGTGTGATCTAGGGGCTTCTTCAACTGAATTCAAGTAAGGTAATGTGACAACGGGGGTTTTGGTTGCCGATACGGGTGGATGATTTTTCAAAGGAATCTAAATAGAAAACAATACTACAAATTAAAGAGCACTAGGGTCTTTAAATCCACCACTAACCTACACTTTATGTTCACTCATTATATTACTCTTGTCCTTGTAACAAATAAAGGAAGAGTGTCAATTCTACCACTTACCTAAGGTGTTTCACCAATAGAAGAATCAATCACAACTAAAGTATATTTCCAAAGTATTACCTGTCTGATTAGAGTACAAATAATCTGAGGATCATAATAAATTCATTAAGCTTGGGTTGCAGCATAAACAACACAGAGGGAATCAAACTACAGTGCATCCATGGCATTGGCATACACTGTGAGAGCAAAGTGTTATCACACTGAGATTAATTCTATCTAGAAAATATTCAAGCATTCAAGAACAAAACATGAGCATGAAAACATAGTCATAAGTTAGGGTTTCATCTAAACCCCAGAAAACTAATTAGAACATCAAAAATAACAAATAACAGAAATTAAATCTACAAGGATGCTCTGGCTAATCCAGGCATGCCTCAAACATCCACAACTCCCTTCAATTTATACATGCAAGGAAAATTACCCCAAACCCTAATTCTCAAAATCGAAAAATAATAGAAAAATAAAACAAACCCATACCCTCTACTCTCTGAATCTCCTCTCCACTTCTGTCAATCGCTCCATCTTTGGGTTGTTGAGAGAGAACCCTAGTTCTAGTTTTCTCTAAGTTAGCTTCTAGGGTTGGATAAGCTAAGAGAGAGAAAACCTAGACCTAGAGAGAGTGCGGCTGCTCAGGGTTGTTGACTGATGGCGACAGGAGAGGGAGAGATGGTGGCGGAGGTGGCTCTGTCATGGTATGGAGGTGGTAGAGAAGAAGAGCAGAGCTCTGCTCTGTCGGGGTGAGGGAGAGGAAGAAAGAGAAGATGGAAATGAAATGAGGCTAGGTCGATTAGGGTATAGGGTATGTGGAGTTTCGCTGTGAGGCAGATACATCGAGTGATGATGAGACGGGCCGAGCGAGCGTAGGATGGATCTGATAGAGATCTGAACGGCTCAGGAATGATGGACTCGGATCCGGGTCACGGGTCGGAGATGGATAGCTTGGGCCCATGTCTTGTAGATGAGTTGCTACTTGTTGGGTTGCAACTCATTGCGCGCGCGAGCTTGGCTTTCTCTCCATAGATGCTCGACTCCAATTCTTCGCTCTTTTGGCTCCTCGATTTCTTCGGACTTTATTTATTACCTAAAAACACAAAATTAATTAATACAAATATTTATTCTTGAAAACAAGGAAAATACAGAATATGGGATAATATCTAATTTCTAAGCGCAAAAGATGAGTAAAATGCCAATAAAAAGGTGTATAAATATGCACTATTTGGCACTCATCACAAATCCCCTTGATTTTTACTAGCATAACAGTAGATCTAATTTGTTTCATGTTGCACACTGAAAAAATCATATAAATGAAGATTTAGTATCACCACTAACCAGTAATTATAGCAACGCCCGCAAGAACCAACTGGAAGAAGAGCGAAAGCTCCTTGGCAGATTACTTTCGTCATTCTCGTCGTGTCCTGATCCGAATTACAAATTAATCAGCTCTGCAGAAAAAATTAAGAACAAATTTGAAGTTTTAAAATTAGAAAATCGTTACCAGGAGAAGTTAGCGGGACTGAGACTCGGACATCATCAGCGATTTCAGAGGTCATCATAGTGGAAATATACACCGATCGATTTAATATTAGCCTTCCTCCTATTGAACTGAAAATTGATGAAAAAAATCAAAATCTAGATAAATCAAAACAAAATCAAGATTATAAAAATTTCAGATGTAGTTAACAGAAAACTTACGATTCCAAATTGGATAGATTAACGGAAACCCTGCTGATATGTCTTCTTTAATTCTTCTTTCCAAATGTTAGGTCGAAATGACCAAAAGAGAAGATAAGAACAAAGAGAAAAACGCTACAGTAAACAATGAACAGTGGATTTGATAACTATTTTCTTCCACTAAGTAATTTTAAAACCAAAAGGGCCAAGACTTTTATGACACCATTAACAATAAATTTCCTTAACCTAATCACTATACTTTCCCCTTCATTCTGAATCTCCAAAGTCCCAAGTGAAAACCCGCTCGCCCTGTCTCTCCACCTCTAAAATCTTCAATTCTTCGACTTACTCAAAGAATTCTTCGACTTACACAGGTATATTTGCTCGCTGGACATTAATGAATTAGGGTTTCGTGGAATTGTTCAGAGAATATGTAGAAGATGAAATTGAGAGTCTTCGGGGAAGATTAGAGATGAGTTTTACTGAAATATAGAGATGGAAGAATCGAGTTCTGTGTCGAAGATTTGATGCAATTGAAGCTAACGAAACTTGGTTTAGGGTTTCACGAATTGCAGAGTTAGAAAGAGATAGAGCTCAAGTGGTTGAGGGAGGTTTGGTGGGTGAATAAAAATGATGGGCGGACCAGATTTCGTTTCATCCACTCATACGGATTGAGAAAAGAATCTGACGGTTGATATTGTATTTGTGATACTCATACGGATTGAAAGGCATTTGTGTTTCTCTTTGTGCTAATACGAACTCATGTATTCGGTTTATTATCAACCTTCGACATGAAAAAAAATCCAAAAAAAAATATTAATAAATTTAGGACATTGTTATCGACATTATGATATAAAAAAATCCAAAAAATGTATAAGAATGAATCGGGAAATTGAAAAATGAATTCGATAATTGGTGTGTTTCTTTGTGTTTTTGTGCTTTCTCTTTGTGCTTCCGGTTTGGATTTCGACTAGCCGCATAGGTCATGAAGTAATTTTGAAAAGTCATACAGATCATGAAGTAGCTTTAGTTCACACTGGTAAACTCATGTCAGCATGATACATCATCGAAATCGATAAATATGAAGCTCAATGTCGGTTCGAACTTCAAATGTGGTATAAAGACATACAAACTATGAACTGAGAAGCTCCAGGAGGGTTAAAACTTCAAACTTAACATGATACATCATCTAAATCAATAAATATGAAGCTCAATGTCGATTCGAACTTCAAATATGGTATTACGACATAAAAACTATGAACCAAGAAGCTTTGGGAGGGTTCTGACTTCAAACGTAACATGATATATCATTGAAATCGATAAATATGAAGCTCAACGTCGATTCGAACTTCAAACTTGGTATAATGGCATATAATATATGGACCACGAAGCTCTGAGGGGGTTCTGACTTCAAACTTAGCATGATACATCATCAAAATCAATAAGTATGAAGCTCAATGTCGATTCGAACTTCAAACTTGGTATAATAGCATACAATCTATGAACCAAGAAGCTGTGAGAGGGTTCTGACTTCAAACTTAGCATGATACATCATCGAAATTGACTACTCTAAGTCAGAAACTTGGTAAGAACGACGAATCCATCCATTTACAGGTAAGATTCCTTCGAAATATTCTACGAAACCTTAAACAAACCTTATTTATGCATATTGTATGCAAATCAGGCTCAGAGATCGAAACCTGGCCGCAAGTTGACTACTATAAGTCAGAAACTTGGTAAGAATGACGAATCCATCGATTTACAGGTAAGATTCCTTCGAGATTTTATACGAAACCTTAAAAAAAACCCTATTTCTGACTATTGTATGCGTACCAGGATCCGAGATCGAAGGCCGTGAGTTGACTACTCTAAGTCAGAAACTACTTGATAAGAACGACGAATTCATCCATTTACAGGTAAGATTCCCTCGAGATATTCTACGAAACCTTAAAAAAAACCCTATTTCTGCATATTGTATGCATACCAGGATCCGAGATCGAAACCTGGTCGTGAGTTGACTACTCTAAGTCAGAAACTTGGTAAGAACGACGAATTTATCCATTTACAGGTAAGATTTCTTCTAGATATTCTACGAAACCTTAAAAAAAACCCTATTTCTGCATATTGTATGCGTACCAGGATCCGAGATCGAAACCTGGCCCCGAGTTGACTACTTTAAGTCAGAAACTTGGTAAGAATGACGAATCCATCCATTTACAGGTAAGATTCCTTCGAGATTTTCTACGAAACCTTAAAAAAACCCTATTTCTGCATATTGTATGCGTACAAGGATCCGAGATAGAAGGCCGTGAGTTGACTACTCTAAGTCAGAAACTACTTGATAAGAACGACGAATTCATCCATTTACATGTAAGATTCCCTCGAGATATTCTACGAAACCTTAAAAAAGCCCTATTTCTGCATATTGTATGCGTACAAGGATCCGAGATCGAAACCTGGCCGTGAGTTGACTACTCTAAGTCACAAACTACTTGGTAAGAACGACGAATTCATCCATTTACAGGTAAGATTCCTTCGAGATATTCTACGAAACCTTAAAAAACCCTATTTCTGCATATTGTATGCGTACCAGGATCCGAGATCGAAACCTGGCCGCGAGTTGACTACTCTAAGTCAGAAACTTGGTAAGAACGACGAATTCATCCATTTACAGGTAAGATTCCTTCGAGATATTCTACGAAAACTTAAACAATCCCCATTTATGCATATATGTATGCATACCAGTCTCCGAGATCGAAATTGGCCGCGATTTGACTACTCTAATTCATAAATTCGGTAAGAACGACGAATCCTTCCATTTACAGGTAAGATTTCTTCTAGATATTCTACGAAACCTTAAAAAACCCTATTTCTGCATATTATATGCGTACCAGGATCCGAGATCGAAGGCCGTGAGTTGACTACTCTAAGTCAGAAACTACTTGATAAGAACGACGAATTCATCCATTTACAGGTAAGATTCCCTCGAGATATTCTACGAAACCTTAAAAAAAAACCTATTTCAGCATATTGTATGCATACCAGGATCCGAGATCGAAACCTGGCCGTGAGTTGACTACTCTAAGTCGAAACTTGGTAAGAACGACCAATTTATCCATTTACAGGTAAGATTTCTTCTAGATATTCTACGAAACCTTAAAAAAACCCTATTTCTGCATATTGTATGCGTACCAGGATCCGAGATCGAAACCTGGCCCCGAGTTGACTACTGTAAGTCAGAAACTTGGTAAGAATGACGAATCCATCCATTTACAGGTAAGATTCCTTCGAGATTTTCTACGAAACCTTAAAAAAACCCTATTTCTGCATATTGTATGCGTACCAGGATCCGAGATCGAAGGCCGTGAGTTGACTACTCTAAGTCAGAAACTACTTGATAAGAACGACGAATTCATCCATTTACAGGTAAGATTCCCTCGAGATATTCTACGAAACCTTAAAAAAACCCTATTTCAAAGATATTGTATGCGTGCCGGATCCGAGATCGAAACACGGCTTTGAGTTGACTACTCTAAGTCGAAACTTGGTAAGAAACGACGAATTCATCCATTTACATGTAAGTTTCCTTCGAGATATTCTACGAAACCTTAAAAAACCCTATTTACGCATATTGTATGCGTACCGGGATCCGAGATCGAAACACGGCCGCGAGTTGACTACTCTAAGTCGAAACTTGGTAAGAATGACGAATCCATCCATTTACGGGTAAAGATTCCTTTGAGATATTCTACGAAACCTTAAACAAACCCTATTTATGCATATATGTATGCATACCGAGCTCCGAGATCGAAACACGGCCGCGAGTTGACTACTCTAATTCACAAATTCGGTAAGAACAACGAATCCATCCATTTACAGGTAAGATTTCTTCTAGATATTCTACGAAACCTTAAACAAACCATATTTTTGCATAAATGTATGCATACCATGCTCTTAAATCGAAACCTGGCCGCGAGTTGACTACTCTAAGTCAGAAACTTGGTAAGAACGAAGAAACCATCCATTTACAGGTAAGAAATATATCAGAATTGGATAAGAAATATATCAGAATTGAACATCCCAGGTTCGAAGATTACCAGAGTTAAAATGACCATATTACCCTTACTAGAAATAAAGGTAATAAATATTACGGAGATTGTGAAAATTACTAAACTATCCTTATCTGAAATAAGTAAAGTAAATATTATAGATAGTGAAAATGATCATATTACCCTTCATGGAAATTTGTGCAATAAATATTATGGAGATTGTGAAAGTGACCTGACTACCCTTATCGAAAAAAATTAAAGTAAATATTACTGCTTGTGAAAATGACCATATTACCCTTCTTGGAAATTAATGCAATAAATATTATGAAGACTATGAAAATGACCAGACCACGCTCATCGGAAAATAAGTAAATTAAATATTATAAATTGTTAAAATCACCATATTACCCTTACTAGAAATAAAGGTAATAAATATTATGGAGACTGTGAAAATTACCAGACTACCCTTATCTGAAGTGAGTAAAGTAAATATTACAGATAGTGAAAAATGTATATAATTATTTACATAGAAGGAGTGTATGTGATTGTTTACAGAGAAGGCTTCGTGTTGTTTGCCGCTCAGTCACCTGAGCATTATTTTTGAGCATTACATTTTGTTTTACAACTCTTATGAAGGGTTGTCATAAAGTTAGTGTATTAAAGAACCACAAACTTGATAGAACATGTAATAGTGTAGGTATGGTTAGTGGTGTAGACTTCCATACAGGAGGTTGAGGATCAAATCCCCCATCCTCATTTCTTCTTATTTCTATATTTTTACTTCAACAACACTTATAAGTGTTGTTATACATTTTTATTAAAAAAAAAAAAAAAAAAGCCAAAACTTGTGAACGGTAAGGATGGTTGATGAGCTAGACGTCCATGCAGTAGATTCATGTTCGAATCTCCCCTATAACCTCATTTTTTTCCAACATTATATATTTTTACTTCAACAACACTTATAAGTGTTGTTGTAGGTTTTTATTTAAAAAAAAAAAGAAGAAAAAAACCGAAACTTGTGAACTGAAAGGGTGGTTGATGAGCTAGACTTCCATGCAGTAGGTTCATGTTCGAATCTCCCCTCTAACATTTTTTTCATTATCATATTTTTGTGTTCTTCAACAACACTTGTCAGAATTGTGATAGGCTAAGTCACTACATATATGGAACATTATATATTTTTACTTCAACACCACTTATAAGTGTTGTTGTAGGTTTCTATTTTAAAAAAAAAAAAAAAAAATCAAAACTTGTGAACTGAAAGGGTGGTTGATGAGCTAGACTTCCATGTAGTAGGTTCATGTTCGAATCTCCCCTCTAACATATTTTTCATTATCATATTTTTGTGTTTTTCAACAACACTTGTGAGTATTGTGATAGGCTAAGTCACTACATATATGGAACAACGTTGTTATAGCTAAATGTCGTCACAACTGTTTTGCTTAAGGAGTTGTCGTTTGTTTTCTTAGCGCAACCCTTTGTTTCCTAAGGGTTGGCAGTGATGATATACGACAACTCTTCCTTTGAAACCAGTTGTAAAACATAGGACTTTCTACAATACTTACCGAAGCGTTGTAAATATCCAGTTGTAGATGTATATTTTTCCTGTAGTGCGCGTTGGTTCGGCAGTGGATATTCCATACCTGCTTGGGGGTGATGGAATTGATCTGGGCCATCCAATCACGCTGGTGAGGTTGAATGAACGAGATCATATCCAGACTGATATGGACAGTCCGGATGCTCAATCGGGCTAGTATAACACACCGAGAGTTCTCAATCGGGCTAGTATAACACACCGAGAGTTGCAACCTGTATGGGTATTTCGTACATGCTTTCATTATAATGCTTGGAGGTTCGTGTTGCTCTGCTGAGAGCAACACTCAGTCGTCATGCCGCACTGATAATGAGTACAGGAAATACGAAGTTGCTCATGCATTAATTAATAATGCTATAAATTCACAGGGTATATGGGATTGTTGCTACATGCTCCAACCTGGATGAATTTCATGTATCCACAGAATGGGATTGTTGCCATATGCTCCATTCTTGGTGAATTAGTAAAGTGAAGGAGTATCCAACACTTATTAATGGCTTTATCTTTTACAAGATGTCAGCGCATGATTTTCTGGTTTTTACAATTTTAACCTTAAATGAAAATCCACCATCAACACGATGTTAAGACTATGAGATTTGTGGAAATTGTTTACCTGCACAGCTGCATCCCAGGATATGTCCAGTCTTTATTCAACGAAGAATTTATGTGACTCATACAATATTGACGGGCGGCTCGTCAAATGGGATTTGATCAGGGTGTCCCATTTATCCGTCCACCAGGGGTTCCGAAAGAATTCCTCCCAAATATTCTTAACGCTGACGTGTTTTTAGAACGGGTGAGCATTCCTTTCTGGCCTATTGGGAGAAACCCAGTGGTAACCGATAAGTACAAGGAATTTTGGAGGAGGCAACTGTTGATTTTCCAGGAATTCTCGGAGAGTGTTGTGACAGGTTCCCATGGTGAACCATCTTCGACGTTTTGAAAAAGCATTTCGGTTGAAGCCACTTCCACCAAAAGGACGACTCGAGCTAAGGATTGCAGTCCACAAGCAGGAGAGAGATCCAAAAGTCAGGCATGTGGTTCGGTGATCCTCAATTCCTCCAATATGCAGGTATTTAAATCTCTTCCCGTTGGTTCCTTCATTTCTCCAGAGTAAATTCTTCTAAGATTGATCCTTGCTTGAAATCGAGAATTCCAAAAGAGAATGTCTTCACAAGGTTGGCGCGCATTCGGAATGAGAAGGTCTGGTAATGTTGGCCTTCATGTTGAGAAGTCTCGCGATGCCGATCTTCATCTTTGAGAAGTCCAGCGGTGCTTGATCTTCATCTTTGAAAAGTCTGGAGAAATCGCTCCTTTTC
This sequence comes from Papaver armeniacum, assembly GCA_023531295.1. Lineage (NCBI taxonomy): Eukaryota > Viridiplantae > Streptophyta > Magnoliopsida > Ranunculales > Papaveraceae > Papaver > Papaver armeniacum. The sequence goes on along the minus strand of JAJJWW010011961.1, from coordinate 43,890 downwards.
ACGACCATGACTGAGATGATACAAGCTCGGTAGGACAAGGCGCCTCCCTAAGTGATCTTCTTGATGGGGCCGTGATGGAAATTAGCACCCAGAGCGAAGTAGATATCGGGAGGAATGTAAGAGAGGCAACATCCGCTATTGTTGAGGTGGCTCCCCTTGAAGAATGTTCTGAGCATGTTCCAATCAATAAAATTGTCGTGGCGACTTCTTCTGAAAGACCTCCTGCAACTGACAAGGCTCCTGTGACTGGTGAAGTATTGGTAGCGCAACTTGGAGCTTTGTTCGATCCCCCTTTCATTGTTCCTTATCCAGGCCATGTGTTGGTTGGAGGATTCAGTGTGTTGGTTCGGTTCAAGGAGTTGTACACGGCAATATGGGAGAAACACGGCCATATTGCTACCACTACGAAGCTCAAAAGTCGTCTTGCATTGGTCAACCGCGTTCAGGAGGCTTTATTTTCTATCCATGGGATGAGCGTCACGACTGGTCGAACAGTTTCCGGGGAAATGGTTGAAGACTGGAAGTGCCATCGAGATGTGTTTGTGCAGTACGACTTCAATGCTCCTTGGTTCCTCAAAGGGTTCTCCAAGATTCAGGAGCTCCGGAAATTACAAGGTGAAGCCCCTTCGCGAATGTGTTACTCGCCCGAAGAAGAGGTTGAAAATTTATCCGAGGAGTTGAAGTCGAGCATTGCTGTACTTCAAAGGATGAAAGTCGCTCTTGCCCAGAAGGACGAGTTGCTGCTGAAGGACTTTCCTTGAAGGATTCGTGCCATATACTTGTCTCTTCTTTTTCTTTTGAGTGATAGTGAGGATCTCTTTTCATAACTTGACTTCTGGTTTTGAATTAATAGGTAATTGAATTGGTTTATTTTGAGATAGTTTTGTGAATAACTTTTCTGAAACAGGTTATTTTAAATGGAATTTGCATCTTGGTCATGAATGATTGTACATGAAATTGCAAATGTCGTGTAAAAGGGAGGTATGAAGGGAAGCAAACATGCGTTTGATCACTGAGTCTTTTTCTCCATGTGCGGGATGTTAAGTCCCCAGTGAATTCCAAAACTATCTTTCTTGTAAAATTGCTGAATAGAACTTACTTTTTTTTGAAGTCTCACTTGTATCAAACCGAAGTAGCCTCTCCAAGGAAGTCGTCCGCGTTAATTTTTTAGAGAATGAGAGCTATCCCTCTGAACCAAGTTTCTCCTGAACAATGCGCTTCAAGGCGTTGCACTCACTGGTAGGGTGGTGAAGGAACCGGTGGAAATAACAGTACCTCGGGTCCATTATTTCTTGATCGGTTGGTGGACGCCATACAGGAGGTAGTTCCACCTATCTATTTCGTACCCATGCCTCCAGCAACTCCAAAATCTTCTTCATTGGGAAGGGAAAGTGTAGGTACTCTGAGTCTAGCTTTTCATGTGTTAGTGGGCGTTGTGATGTCTCTACGTGGAGTTCCATCATATCTGCGGATCGCTTGCCTGGGTAAAGGGATGTGTAAGGTGTCGTAATATCACTGCTGAGTGATCGAATTGAACGCTCCCATACTCTGTATTCGCATATTTCTTGGTTGATCTCCCCTTCCTCAAGCATTTCTTCGCTTGGTTGAAAGTTCGATGCGGATTGGACAGTCTTCTGGGCTTCAACAAGGGTTTTGAGATATAAATCTTCTAGCAGGGCCCCGTAGGCTGCAGGCTCGCTTTCTTTATCTGGCAGACATTGTAGTGCTCCGGGCAAGTCTTTTCCTCTGTAGAGTCGCCTCGAGTCTTCATTGTTGGCTGGACCATGTTGTTCCTCTTTCCTGAGTCTCCTGCGATTACGCGCTCTTTTTACTTCTCCACTGGTAAAGTTGTGACTCCTGGCTAAGGATTCAGCGTTTCTTGCACTGCCTGAGTAGATGCACGCCGACCCTTCTTGTAATTGTGATGTTATATCATTCAAAATGCGGAATGTTTCGCTCTGTCTTCTAGCGATACCTGCTTGATTTGCCAAGACATTCTCCAGCATTCTAGCTACACTTCCCATGATATCTGAACCACCTGTGGTCTCCGAGTGAGGATACATCGTGAGATGAAAACCGAAAAATTGAGAATTCAATTTTTTACAACCGAGAGATCAACCTCCCGCTGTGGTCGCCAATTGTTTATGGGTGAAAACTATTCCTGCCGAATTTGGTAATTTGGGGTGTGTGGATGAGGAATGAATCTAAATCCTAAACAAATGCACTGCGCGGTGAGTGCTTGTAGATTCGGAAATCAATCTGTGCAAGTCCGGCCTAAACCAAGAAATGGCCGCTCCAGAATTGTTTCGGTCACACAGTGAGGGAGATGGGGTTGATCTTAGGGAGGGAAGCGAAGAAGGTGTTGAGATTGTGAAGGTGTTGGATTGCTTATGACTTGTAACAGAAAAATGAACCGGCTTACGGGATGCAAGCTATCAGTTCCGGTGTTTTGTATTAACACTTGGTTTCTGTTTTTTTTCTGGACTTGCTCTGTTGGTGGAAATAGGGAGGAGAACCTTTATACAAGTCACTGAGCCTTATTCACGTCTCTCGTGGGAAGTGGAGGAAGTGGAGTGATGGAGTAGTGAAGTTGTGTGTCGGTCTTTACGATCGGTCTTTCCCACTTCTCCTGTCATCGCTAACCGTCCATAACATCCTAACACGTTCTTGTGATGGCGCGTTGCACGCTGCACGATGTAAACCGCCAGACCAATACCCCAGTATGTATCCCCCAGTTTGTGACATGATTGATGTCTGGAATATATGGATCGTGGATCCACGAAAGGTAGCATGTAATGCTAAGTTGAATAACTTTGCGTTATTCGAAAGTTGATACTTGTGAAGTATCGTGTGTATTTTATGCGCAGTCTGCATCATGGTGTGGTAAAGTGACGGGAGATGACGCCTCACTGACCAATTAACTCCTGACCGGGTTGTATAACCAAGCCGGTGAAGTTGGACGGACGAGATGATCTTTGAGACACTCATCTGCGACCGTTGGTGGAATTAGGGTTTTAGAAGAGGTGCGCAAGCATCCCTCTTGACTGGTCGAATCCCGACTTGGGATATGACTTTGGCCCGACCGTACGTGCGTGTAGATGGCATGACGGTGTAGGCGCCTATACCCATTACCTCACGAAAGTATGATCTGGGCCACTCAATTTGTCCGGTGAAGTTGAGTGGTCAAGATCAATTTGTGACAGAAAACTAGTGCCGCAAGAGCCACGCGTCATGCCCATTTCGGGCGCACGTTCCAAGATGACCAATCTTGGTCGGTCTTGGCCGATCGATGCAGTATGAAGATGGTAGGCTGTGTTCACGCCTATACCCGAATATCCCATGAAAACGTGATCCGAGCCATCCAAATCGTCCGGCGAAGTTGAGCGGTCGAGATCGGTTGCGATTTGGGAGGTGTGACCACGCTAGTTTGGGCGCGCGTCTTGGAACAACCGGGCATGATATGCCTTGGCCGATCGGGTGAGGGGATAGATGGTTCCACGGTGGTCATGCTGGTATGACCGGACCTGCTTAATCTAATCTTGGACCCTCCATTCGTGCCGGAGAAGATGGACGCTCGTGATGCTCAAAACCCTAATTTTGGGTTTCAAGGACGTGCGTCAATGCTTTATTCGGCGTACGAATTGGGATAACCAACCATGGTTGGTCCTGACCGATTGGTCGGTATGTAAACGGGCCCACGGTGATTGTGTTGACATGCTCGGGGCCCTTTGAATCTACATCTATAGCCTCCATCTATACTGCGAAGATGGATGGTTGAGACTTTTTGCGACACATGTAATATGCCGCAAACCCTAATTTAGGTTTTCCCGCCCATACGCTCTGGTTTGGACGTTTTGGCAAGCTAGGCCAATCTGGGGAGGCCGACCATGCGGGATCCGCGTTGGTTCGGCAGTGGATATTCCATACCTGCTTGGGGGTGATGGAATTGATCTGGGTTATCCAATCATGCTTGTGGAGTTGGATGACTGTGATCATATCCGGACTGATACAGTCAGTCCGGATGCTCAATCGGGCTAGTATACCACACTGAAAGGGGCTCAATCGGGCTAGTATAACACACCGAGAGTCAGCACAATACGGGTATTTCGTACATGGTTTCATTATAATGCTTGGAGGTTCGTGTTGCTCTGTAAGAGTAACACTCGGTCGTCATGCCGCACCGATAATGAGTACGAAATACAAGGCTGATTGCGCATTAATTAATAATGCTAGAAATTCACAGGGTATATGGGATTGTTGCTACATGCTCCAACCTGGATGAATTTCATGTATTCACAGAATGGGATTGTTGCCACATGCTCCATTCTAGGTGAATTAAGTGAGGGAGTATCCAACACTTATTGATGGCCTTATCTTTTACAAGATGTCAGCGCATAATTTTCTGGTTTTTACAATTTTAACCTTAAATGAAAATCCACCATCAACACCAAGCAGCGCGGCCACCCTACTTAGGGTTGGCGTTTGATGGCGCTGGGAGATGTATGGTGATGTTCGACCAGCTAGGGCATAAGTGGGCCCGCCGGTGGTCATCACGATAATTGCCTATTCCTGCCAAGATTTGGCTAGGCTTGTTAAATTGCGCGGCCAACTTGTGTGGCCGTGATCGTTTCTGAGACTGATATGGACAGTCTAGATTTTCTTAAGGAATTTAAACATGTTCGATCGAGTTTGTCTTTAATTAAAAGCGCGTCGATTCGAAATTCTCTTTGTCAGAGAGTGATGTAGCCTGTGTGGGTATTTCATGCGTATCTCAATATTGGCACTTCGGGAGATTCATGCTACTCTGCTGAGAGTGAACACTTAATCGTCATGTCATGTCATGTCAATGATGAGAGTTCGGCTGAGAACATAGCACGGAAAATACTAGGTAAGTCATGCATTGATTAATAATGCTGGTATAAAATGGAAATCACGGAATATTTGGGATTGCTACTACGCGCACCATTCTGAGTGAATTTCATATGCATTGAATTGCTCAATGAGTGAGGAGGTTTTTTGCACTCGTCACCTTTCAAATGGCTTTACCCCTTGCAAGGTGACAGGGCATTAAATACTGGTTTTACAATTTTAGCCTTGAACTAAAAACCACCATCAACAGTAACCAAATAAGTTTGTGTGTTGTTTTTGTAGCATGAAGCCGTGAAAGCGCGCTACTTAGAGGAAAAGGGGGAAGCATTCACATTTTATGAAATCGTTTACTTCATAGTATTCATATTTTCAGAGTACCACCAAAACTCAATGGTGGGTGAATCGAACTTCATACTCTTATTTGGCTTCCAGATAGGAAAGGACAATTCTCTGTTAAGAGTGTCTATAATGTGTTGTCTAGTCCATCTAATACTTTTGCAGGTACTAATTTTGTTTTTCCACAGGTATGGAAAGCTTTGTGGAAGTTAAATTATTTGTTTGGAAGTGCTAAAAGATATAGTCCCAACAAGAGATAAACTAGCTAGATATGGAAATGATATTGAATTGCATTGCAATTTGTGTAATCTTCCTGTGGAATCCAGTAATCACATATTCCTTGAATGTGGTTACACTAGTACAAACAAACCCTTTTGCCACGCAAAACCATAAAGGCGTGACAGGGAAATTTATATATGGCGTGGTTAAAGCCCATTTCTGTACTAGTGTTATGCTAGATCTATTTGGTTGGTTTTAAATATCAATGTTACCTTTGGTGCAGGAATTACTAGACATGATATTAATAAACTGCTAATGGTTTTAGTTTGGATTATTTTTTTTAAGCATCAGTTTGGACTATTTGATGTTCAAAGATTTTTCAGAACATAACTCCAAATAGGACAATGTCAATAGATGGCATTAATAAACTTGTGTCTCCTAGAACTAATCTTGTTTCTTCTACTAATGGGGTTGTGCGGGTGCTAAGATAGAGACCTCCTGATAATGTTTATCTGAAAATAAATTTTGATGCTTCTTTAAGTCAGATTCATTACAAGGTGGAATAGGGCTAATAGTGAGGAATTGTGCAGGTAGCTGCATTCGGGTGCAAGGAAAATGCTTCAATTGAGGAATGAAGATAGGAGTTGAAGATGAGGAGCTAGAATGTAAGGCTATGCTGCCAGCTATTATTCTGGCACCCTCTAAGAACTTTAATCATGTTATCTTTGAATCAGATTGTGAGACTTTAATGAAATCCATCAATAATCAAACCTATTATGTTAATTGGATAAATCAATCTTTGGTTTTAGATATTAATTCTAATTGGACAGAACACACAAATAGAGTAATGTGTTTTAGTTCACTTAATTCTAATTGGGGCCATAGCTTCTTCCAGTTCTTACGATTTTATTTTTCAACTGCACCAACATGTACTCCAATTTTTACAAAGTTAGTTTTTTACTTTAGTACCGTTATAACAACCGCAGCAACACGTACTCCGCTTTTTAGCTATCATTTTGATTTATTTTCTGAATTCGGGTACGAACAAAAAAAAATCTTCAGGATGGAATGAATATTTATTGCATCGCATCTAACTCCGGTCTTTTAGAGACGTCAAAGCAGAAAATTATGCAACAGGATAACAAGATTTGACTGAGAAAATTCTTAACATAGAACGTGCAACATGCAAATTAAAGGATCTTTACCTTCCTATTTTACCAAATTATTTACGATATACACTTAAATATTTTGCCAAATTATTTATTAGTAAAAATATTGCCAAATTTCCATTTACCCTCTGTTTTCATCTCTCTTGTCTTAAATCATTTCATGTTTCTACTTTTAAATCTTCTAACCTCCCCCTAGAAAACAAAACAAGTGGTTTACTTTGATCATCTGATTCATCTCCTGGATAAACCATATATTCCCCTGGCAGTTTTGCTTTGCGGAATAATCGGATTGACCGTGTAAGTAATTCTTTTCAGTACTGCTTTGTTAACTGAGATTATAACTCTAATGGTCATAGATAGTAGGGTAAATATTGTCTTCACATGCAACTATATGTAGGTAGCTAACCTCTGATTATTTGTATGTTTCATATATGATAACTGAACTCACATTGTGATTTGTGATTACTCTTTGAGTACGTATTACTCTTTGCAATGATAATTCGTAGTTTTATTCATACCACAATAACATTTTCACAATATGTTGACAAGTTTTTTCTCCGTCCAGGTATCTGAGAGTTCATAATGGATCCTAGAGTAATGGATAAATCTTGGATGTATACCGATAGAACCCAACGGCGTTATCAAGACGGAGTCGATGCATTTATAAAGTTTGCTACGCATACATACCAACAGGATATTGCGAATGGGAAACGGAAACCATACGACAAGGGCAAAGTTAAGTTTCTATTTCTATGTGTGAAATGTCTCAACCTCTACGTGCACAAGGCAAGTAAAGTTAAGTTTCATTTATATTCTTCTGGATTCATTCAAAATTATGCCGTATGGACTAAGCACAGATAAGGAGATGAGTCATCAAGGTGGACACTTCTGGATGGTAAAGGCAGCGACGGTCCGCACTCTGATGAACCAACACATGCTGCAGAGACTATAGAAATGGTTAGTGCTTTATTAGGAGATAACTTTTCAAAGAATTCTGAGAAGATACAACGGATACTCAAAGATGTTGGGAAACCCCTATACCAAGGATGTGCGGATTTTACAAAGATATCTGCAATGTGTGAACTATTTAACTTTAAGAGCAAGCACGGAGCTTCCGACAAGTTCTTTAATGAACTTCTACCACTTTTAAAATCCATGCTCCCTCCAGGAAATGAGATGATAAAAATTACATATGAAGCTAAGAAGGTGATGAGAGATTTGGGTTCAGGTTACGTAAAGATACATGTATGCATCAATGACTGCATTCTCTATAGGAAGAATTACAATGATCACATCAAGTGTCCCACCTATGGGGAATCAAGATGGAAAGTTGACGACACCACCCAAGAGGTGCTTGAAAAAATTATGGCAAAAGTCTTGTGGTATTTCCCAATTATCCCAAGACTGAAACGGCTATTTTAATCAAAGAGAATCGTCAAATATTTATTGTGGCACGACACCAGAAAGAAAGAAGAGGGTGTTTTACGGCATCCGGTGGACTCACCAGCATGGAAAAATATAGATGAAAGATATCCCGTAATTCGTGATGATCCTCGAAATCTGCGGCTACGCATTTCGGCTGACGGGGTTGACTAAACAAAGGCATGCAAAAACAGCACAATGTGTGGCCAATTCTGACAGTGATTTACAACCTTCCGCCAGAGTTGTGTATGAAGAGAAAGTTCACCATGCTGTCATTAATTATCGATGGGTGGCCTTGTAAGGACATTGATGTTATGTTACAACCGTTTGTCGAGGATCTCAAGGAATTGTTTGAGGGAGTCGAATGTTTTGATGCGCTGAAACAGGAGACGTTTACTCTACGTGCGGTTGTTTATGGACAATAAATGATTACCAGGCTCTCGGTACACTGTGTAGGTGCCCCTACCGGGAACGAGATGCCTATAAGGTGTGTGGGAGAAATACTTACTATGTCGGGCTAAAATATTGTAGAAAACAGTTTTATACCGGGCATAGAAGATACCTACCATACGATCATCCATTAAGACGTCAGAAGGGGTTCAACGGAAAAGAAGAAACTGAAAAGGCTCTGAAACTTATGACACCGTCACAAATATACAATGAGATAAAGTCTATAAAGAATAAATGGGGAAAGGGACGGAAGAATGTTGTGGTGGAATTCGTGCAGGATAACCCTGGAAGAGGTGGAAAGATGAAGAGAATCGAAAAGACCATCGACCCAAAAAGGGAAGGGTAAGGAGAAGGAGAAGGAGACCGGTAGGCCCTACTGGAAAAAGTTCAATATATGGTTCCGGCTCCTCCCCTACTGGCGATATCATGTTGTCCACCATTGCATAGATTTCATGCACGTCGAAAAGAATGTATGCGAGAGTATCGTTGGAACATTGTTGAACTATGAATTTAAGTCGAAAGACCACTTTGCTGCTCGAATGGACCTGAAGCACATGGGTTTTAGAGACAAGTTGCAACCTCGGGAAAATGGCAAAGGGGGATATATACTACCGGGAGCATGTCACTTATTAAGCCCGGAGGAAAAGGGCAAGTTTTGTGCAACATTATCTGAGATAAAGGTTCCACAAGAGTATTGTTCAGACTTTTCAACCCTGGTGAATCTAAAAGATCGAAAGCTTATCGGACTAAAATCGCATGATTATCACATGCTAATGCAGCATTTTTTGCCCATTGCGATTAAATCAATTATGCTGCAGCCAACAAGATATGCTATTATCAGGTTTTGTTTCTTTTTCAGGGCAATATCTAGCAAACAAATCAAGGTGGCAGAGCTAGAAAAATTGCAGTCGGGTCTCGTTGTGATGTTGTGCTTGCTCGAGAAATACTTTCCTCCATCCTTTTTCGACATCATGGTTCATTTAACTGTGCATCTTACCAGGGAAGTGCAAATTTTTGGTCATGTATTCTTTCGATGGATGTATCCGTTTGAAAGGTGCATGAAGATCATTAAAGGGCATGTGCGAAACAGAAACAGGCCTGGAGGAAGCATTGCTGAAGGGAACCTTGCGGAAGAGACAATTGAGATTATCAGTGAGCACCAACAAAGCATGAATGATACAGTCGGAATTCCACCAGACAAACTCAACACATCCGACACTTTGTAAAGATTCTTATTCTTTCGAGGGGAAAACCAATGTCATCTGCTAAGTTTCCTCTTATTGATAAAGATCTGTTTGATAAAGCACATTTCTATGTATTGCGGAATTCGCCTGAAGTTGCTCCTTACGTTGAGTAAGTATAAATATATCTAACCAAATAACCTCATTTTTTATTTAGTTTTTGATTCTGTGTCCGAATTTCTGTAAAGATAATAACATTAATCATTGTCTTGTCAGTAGACACCAGAATTTTTTGAAGGATAAATATCTTGGTATGAGTTATAGACAGCTAGATAAAAAACATCATGAAGAGTTCGCCAAATGGTTACAAAAAGTGGTAAGAATTTGCAGAAAATGTCACTCTTGCTATGTAACTTTTGCGTTGAGACGGAGGCTAATCCTTATAATGTATTTCAGGTTGAGAGTGAGTGGACAGACTCTAGGGAAAACTTCAATCAGGACTTAAGGTGGCTAGCAATCCCACCAAATGCACAAGTAGAGACATACGAAGCATATCACATCAATGGATACCTGTTTCGCACAAAATCTCATGATGGTTCCGTTAACCAGAATAGCAGGGTTTACGTAGAGGAAACTGACACACACATTAGAAAAGCGGGGATTACCCTTAATCTGACAGATTATTATGGTGTTTTACAAGAGATATGGGTGCTGACATATCGTTCGCTGAAAGTGCCACTTTTCAGGTGTAAATGGGTTACCAAAGCAGGGGTCTCAAAAGACAAACTTGGCTACATTTTGGTTGAGCTTGATAAGTTGGAACTTCAGAATGATCCTTTCATTGTAGCCTCCCAAGCTAAGCAGGTATTTTATGTGCCAGACCAGGAAAATAAAAAAAAGTCTATTGTGTTAGGTGCACCTACCCAAATCGAAATATCTTTGTGATGAAGTCGACGAGGAATTCAGTACGGCAGTTATTTGTCAGAATGAGAATAAATTGCCGCAGGTAGATAAACTTGACCTGCAAAGGACATCCATGGATGATTACTATCAGCCCGACATTAAGGGTAGAACCTGCAAGGAAAGCACCAAAGACTAGCACAAACAATGAGTCCACAGCTTCTCAAACGATCGCATCTCGAGCAACCATTTCCAAGGACTAAGCGATAATCAAGACATGTGATAGAATGTAGTTGTTTGTGTAGAAAAGAGTTAAAAAGAATACTAAATGACTGGAATTGGAGATTTTTTGAAAATATACAAGTCAAACTTAAAGAAGCTGAAGTAAAAGTAATGGAGGCTATGCAATTATTTGATAATGATCCATTTGATTCTGCTGCATTGGATGATTTAGTTAAGGCACAAAATGAGCATACATGTAGAAAAGTGCAACTTAATACACTAATGAGATAGAAGTCAAGAATTAAGTGGATAAAAGAAGGAGCATCTAATACAAACTTTTTTCATACCAATTAGAAAATAAGGAATTCCAGTAATTTAATCAGTGAATTGGAAGACAATGAAGGCAATGTAATATCAGATCAGTCACAAATTGCTGATGCATTGGTACATCATTTTCAAAAAAAAAATTGAAGAGCAGAGTGTCAATATTAAAGAAGAGTTATTAGAAGTGGTTCCTCAGTTGATTAATGAAGAAGATCAAAAAAGTTTGGATGCCATTCCTAGTGCAGAGGAAATAAAAACAATAGTATTTGACATGGATTCTGAAAGCTCTCCAGGACCAGATGGATTCTCTGGAATTTTTTATAGGATTTGCTGGGAAATAATACAAAATGACTTGGTGGCTACAATTCAATTCTGTTGGAGGAGGAAATTCATTCCTAAAGGTATGAATTCTAGTTTCTTAGTGTTATTACCAAAAACACAAGGAACAAGAACTGCAAATCAATTTAGGCCTATAGGATTGAGTAATGTAGTATTTAAAATCTTTAATAAGATTATTACTACAAGGATGAGTAGTCTTATGGTGAAGCTAATATCTCCACAACAGTCAGGTTATATAAAAGGGAGAAGCATACAAGAACAAGTATTACTTGCATCTGAATTGGTGAATTAAATGGAGGTAAAAAGAAGAGGAGGAAATGTAGGTCTCAAATTGAACATTTCTCAAGCATATGACTCTGTCAGCTGGGAATTCCTCATGAAGAAAGTATTGAAAAAATGTGGCTTTTCTTCCTCTTGGTGTGATTGGTTAATGATTCTATTTCAATTAGCAAGAATATCAGTCATGGTGATTGGTGGTCCATGTGGATTTTTTTCAGTTGGAAGGGGATTGAGGCAAGGAGATCCATTATCTCCAATCTTATTTGTGCTGACAGAAGATGTGTTGAGCAGAAACATATCAAAATTTGTTTCCAATGGCAAAATTCTTCCTATTGTGAAAAAAAAAATGGTATACACCCCACTCATCTGTTTTTTGCAGATGATGTGTTTATATTTTGTAATGGATCAAAAAGAAGCTTGAAGAACTTATTAACTCTATTGGATGAGTATCAAGTCAGTTCAGGACAAGTAATCAACAAATTCAAAACTAAGTGCTTTGTGGATGGTGTTATAGCTACAAGGAAACAACAGATAAGTGAACTAGTAAATATGGAGTTATCACATTTTCCAAACAAATACTTGGGTGTCATTCTAGCTCCAGGAAGAGTTACCTCAGCAATCGTGTGGCCTATGGTGGAACAACTTCAAAGAAAATTAGCTTCTTGGAAAGGTAAATTACTTTCATTCCAAGACAGAGTAATACTAGTTAAATCAGTCTTGTGTAGCATTCCAATATATACAATGGCTGTCTATAAATGGCCATCTTTTGTTATCAAGACTTGTGAAAAGATCATTAGAAATTTTCTATGGTCTGGTCATGGAGAAAAAAGAAAGTTTAAAACAATTTCATGGAAGAGAGTGTGTACTGGTAGGCCTGGAAATGTGTTTATGTTTTAGCCTACAGTGATAACCGCAAGTGCACGGCGTCTATCGGAGACGTGGCAAATACGGGTCGATCCCACAAGGACTTGTGGTGCTATGGTTGATCAAGAGCTATGCTTAACTGAATTTCAGGTGAGTGACAAAGTAACAACAGGGGTTTTGTGCCGATACGGCTGAGTTGTAGTGAAGTGACTCTAAACTAAGGTATAAGACAGTGATAGAGGGATTACTAGGGTCTGCAAATCCACCACTAACTCCTATTGTGAGTTCAACTGAGTTGAAGTTCTTGTTCCTATGGCAGACAAGTGTAGTTTGTCAATTCTACCACCTATCTAAGAGTTTCTCCTAGTGATTCTTCAATTAACAGCTGAGTTACTAACCTAGAGTACTAGTTGTCTAATGAAGCACAACTAGTCAAGAGAATCAGTATTAATAATAGAAGCAAGAGCTGAAACACACTCAACTCAGTTATAAACCTAACTACAATGCATACTTGGCATGCATTGTGAGAGAAAAGGGCTGAGGTGTTAAAATTGAAGCTATATAATAAAATTAAGCACCCAAGAACAATCCAACAGAGTTTAAACACAACATTGAGTTAGGGTTTCAGTGAAACCCTAGCACACTAATTTAGAACATTAAAACAACAAATTAAACCTAATTGGTGCTCTGGCTAGCCCAGGCATGAGTTTTTACACATGCAACTCAATCCTATTTATACAAGCAAATCAATAAACCCTAGTTCTCTTCAAAGCATAAATTAAATAAAATAAACTCTCACCCACGTCGCTCAATCAGCAGTCTTCTCTGTCAATTCGCCTCAACAGCTCCATTGATTGATTGGACAAAAACCCTAACCCTAGTTCTTCCTATTTCTCACTTAGCCTCTAGGAAAGAAGCTATGAGAGAAATAGAGAGAAGCTAGGGGGAGAAGGTGGTGCGGTTGGATACTGTGGTGTCAGGGAAGAAGATGTGGGTGGTGAGGTGGTGGCTCTGGTCGGGTGAAGGAGGAATGGGTTTTGCAGAGGAGTTGGTCGGAGAAGAAAGAGAAGATGGAGAAGAGAATGGGTCTGCTCGAGTGGGGGTATAGGTATAGGGCAATTTGGTGCGGAGCAGGTGCAGCGAGATTTGATGAGGAAGGCGAAGCGAGCGTTGGATCATGGCAAGTGAGATCTGAACGGTCGAGGGAGACTTGGAGTGATCTGGTGTTGCACGGGAGCAGCGAACTTCGATGCGCGTGGAGGCAGCGACCGTTGGATGTGGGAGATAGAAATCTCAACGGCTCAGGATGAAACGGGCTCGGATCCGGATCATGGATAGCTCTAGCCCATTTCTTCCTTGTTGGTTTGCAACTGATTCGCGCGCAGGCTTGGACTATCTGCTCCATGGATGCTCGACTCCAATTCTTCGCTCTTTGGCTCCTCAGTTTCTCCGAACCTTATTTATTACCTAAAAACACAAAATTAATTAATACAAATATTTATTCTTGAAAACAAAGAAAACACAGAATCTGGGATAATATCTGATTCTTGAGCACAAAAGATGAGTAAAATGCCAATAAAAAGATGTATAAATATGCAATATTTGGCACTCATCACACATCAACATCACATGTATGAATATCAGAAGAAGCATCATTCATAGGGTTCACAGAAGAGACACTTAATGTCTCTGAACCTAAAGATTCTACTACATTTTCAAAATACACATGCTCTTCATATTCATCATCATCATCATCATAGCAAAAATTCATCTCTCCATTCAAAATTGTAGTATTTTTAGTGTACTCATCTACCTCTAGATTAGGTTCATATTCAGTGTTAGTTGCATGAGTAAGACTAGAAACACTATTTTCAATCCTATCATTTTGTAACTCAATCAGGTTCCTTTGAAGAATCATAGTGAGTTGTTCTATTGAAGGAGAGTCTTCACTAGTGGGTATGCATTCCTCATATGGATATTCATTGTATGGTTGTGCATGAGGTTCACTAGAGAAGGGAAGTTCAGACATGTTGCTATATGGATGGTCATGCATTGCATTCAATTCAAGCCTAGCATTTTGCTCCATGAGTGTTTCCATTATTGATTGCAAGCTAGGAGTTGGGGGAGTATAAAATTGTTCATCTCCCCACTGTGGCGAATGATGCATGTGTGCAGGTTGATTATGGTCCCAATAGTCACTTCTAGACAATTCATACATTGGATTATCATGGTTTTCCCTAGACTGCCTAAACTCATGTAAAATGTAGCGAGTTCTCGGCGGGGTGGTCTAAGCTACCACATAAGGTACAAGTATACATTGCATAGTGCCTAGGGGGATTAGATTTGACAGATTGCTCATGTAATTGCCTTTCAAGCGAAACTTGAGCTTCTAATTGATCTAGAAGTGATGACTGGGTATGAGGAAAGTGTTCATTCTCAACTTTGTGGTGGATGATACATGTGCTCATAATGATTAGGGTATGTGAGTCGGGGCCACGAGAAGGCGCATAAAATTCCCTAAAATCACTATGGTATGTGGGGAGTTCATATTGTGAAGCATGCCCGTAAGCAAGCTCTCTAATGGATTTGTTTCCATCCCCAGATGCAGACCAAAATCCTGACATGATTTAGCAACTCAAATTGAACTCAAAGCCCAGTTGTAGTGGACTCAGTTTGGTTTATTGGGTTTCATTTGGTTTATGTGGGTTTTGGTTTGTTGGGCTGGTTTGGTTTTGTTGGGATTGTACAGCCCAGTGGAACTGTGGATGAGCAGAGCCCAGTTTAAGGTACAGCCCAGTGGTTGGGCTTCAGTTGTTGGAAATGTACAGTGGGCTGGTTTGGTTTGTTGGGTTTAGTTTGTATGAAAATACACAGCTCAGGTTGTGTGAAGCCTAATGATTGTGGGTTCTAGCCCAGATGATGTTGGGTGCACTGGTTATGTGCAGCCCAGTTATGTGTAGAACAAGTTGCACAGCCTAATGGAAAGGCACAGCCCAGTAGCTGCACCCCGGCTACGAAAGCCAAGTTAAGTGGGGTGAATGTTATTGCACAGCCAGTTGCTCGATCTAAATCGGCCCGAGTTATGTTTAAACGGCCAATGAGATCAGTGAAGTGGGCTTAACTGTCAAAGGTTTGCTTCAGCCCAGCTGTGTGGGTTTAGGTTGCCAATTTAGCAGCCCAGAAGTGGGCAACTTAGCCTAGGGAAACCTGGTGTGTATGGGCTTGAGATTCTTGCCTGACCAGTGAATTGGTACGAGGGTTGATTTTGTTTAACAGACACGACTTTGCACTTCACAGCCGGGGGAAAGCGAGGCTTGTGCAGATTGCAAATTAGCAACCCGGTTGGTTGCAAGTGCGAGTTGCCACGAGCAGCTCACGCACGGACTTGTGTGCACAGCTTCTCAAAAACTGCCACAGCTCAGGACAGATAATGTTGGTTGGTTTGTGTTCAGCTCAGCTGAACAGGGCAGGTTAAAGCTTGGCAGGGTTTATGTGCTCAAAACACACAGAGCACACAACATAGGGAGACCCTAATTCTCAAAAATAACACATCACTGGCAGAGCACAGTGCAGGTGAGATGCAGCACAACACAGAGTAGGGTAGAGGTTGGCATTTTAAGCACAGCTTGTATACAGCACAGCATAAGCACAACACAGGGCATTGCAAACTCACAGAAAAAATGACAGCACAGGGTAGCTTAGTGAAATCAACTCAAGGAAACACTAGCTCACAAAAAAATGATACAGCACTGGCTATGCGCACAGAACGACACCAACACTTTACAAAATACACAATGGTTGCAGGGCAGATTGAAATTATGGGCACAGAGCTCACAGAGCAGGCAATTTATGCTCAAGTTACACACAGACTCAGATGGCAACAACCTTATCCAAATGTCTCAGAATCTTATCATGCAATTATCACCACTCGGGGTTGTGCTCAAACTCTCGGCTTCGGGGGGCTGGAGTTGAAGTCGGGGCTCAAGGTGCACGAGAAAAAGATGCTTGTCAACTGGCTCGATTGAGTTTGTGGCATCAACTCACTCGAGATACCAAAAGTCTGAGTTTATGTCAAACTCGAGCTCGGGGTTGTTGTAAAACACACAAGGCAAGGCATTACGAGCTACAGCCAAGGCAATACGAGTTTGCACGAGTTGTTATTCAAACTCACGGCTACGGTCAACTTGGTTATTCAAGTTCAAGCCTCACGAATACAAGGGTCTGGCAAGGTTACAACACTCACGGAGAGCAATGACTCAAGGTGAGCTTGACAAACCATTAAACAAGCAAGCATGCTAACTCGATTATGTAAGCAAGGGTAGAATTACATTACCGCCAGACATAAAAAGCCGGGTTTAGGCGGTTCCACCACTGGTTTGCTGCTCCTTGTTCTTTCCTTGAGCTTGCTCGGTTTAGCACGACTTGTACACATTACTCAACAACAAGCTTCGATGCTCAATCTTTTGTATAATCAAGACAAGAAAGCACTACTTGCAATATGGCAGCCACTTGTACTTGGTTATACATTCGGAAGCGAGACCAAGCTACGGGGAATGAGATACTTATCCAATGATGCGGATGTGCAAAGTTTAGCAAAAAAGAAGTGAAAGAGTACGGGGCTTATGACCCAAAAGTCGCAAAGGCTAATGACACGAGATGAGTTACGGGGTATGATAAATGCAAATGCAAATGCAAGTGAATTAAGCTAAGAAGTAACTAAGATGCATACAAGAGAAGATGAGCTAAAATAAGCACAAACGAATACTAGTCCTAACAGATGCAGATATATATACAGAGATGCAGAAGTGATATTTAAACTAAGCTACAGATGCGATGGCAGGGAAAAATCAAGAGTGAAGCTAAGTTAAAACAAATGCAAGTGCAAGTGAGCAAAGATTGTTAAGCACATATATACAATGGATGACTGAAAATCAGTAAAGAAAGTTAAAGATCAACAGGGCACACTACCAAATCCCCGGCAGCGGCGCCAAAAACTTGGTAGGCCTGGAAATGTGTTTATGTTTTAGCCTACAGTGATAACCGCAAGTGCACGGCGTCTATCGGAGACGTGGCAAATACGGGTCGATCCCACAAGGACTTGTGGTGCTATGGTTGATCAAGAGCTATGCTTAACTGAATTTCAGGTAAGTGACAAAGTAACAACAGGGGTTTTGTGCCGATACGGCTGAGTTGTAGTGAAGTGACTCTAAACTAAGGTATAAGACAGTGATAGAGGGATTACTAGGGTCTGCAAATCCACCACTAACTCCTATTGTGAGTTCAACTGAGTTGAAGTTCTTGTTCCTATGGCAGACAAGTGTAGTTTGTCAATTCTACCACCTATCTAAGAGTTTCTCCTAGTGATTCTTCAATTAACAGCTGAGTTACTAACCTAGAGTACTAGTTGTCTAATGAAGCACAACTAGTCAAGAGAATCAGTATTAATAATAGAAGCAAGAGCTGAAACACACTCAACTCAGTTATAAACCTAACTACAATGCATACTTGGCATGCATTGTGAGAGAAAAGGGTTAAGGTGTTAAAATTGAAGCTATATAATAAAATTAAGCACCCAAGAACAATCCAACAGAGTTTAAACACAACATTGAGTTAGGGTTTCAGTGAAACCCTAGCACACTAATTTAGAACATTAAAACAACAAATTAAATCTAATTGCTGCTCTGGCTAATCCAGGCATGAGTTTTTACACATGCAACTCAATCCTATTTATACAAGCAAATCACTAAACCCTAGTTCTCTTCAAAGCATAAATTAATAAAATAAACTCTCACCCACGTCGCTCAATCGGCGGTCTTCTCTCACAATTCGCCTCAACACTCCATTGATTGATTGGACAAAACCCTAACCCTAGTTCTTCCTATTTCTCACTTAGCCTCTAGGAAAGAAGCTATGAGAGAAATAGAGAGAAGCTAGGGGGGGAGAAGGTGGTGCGGTTGGATACTATGGTGTCAGGGAAGAAGATGTGGGTGGTGAGGTGGTGGCTCTGGTCGGGTGAAGGAGGAATGGGTTTTGCAGAGGAGTTGGTCGGAGAAGAAAGAGAAGATGGAGAAGAGAATGGGGTCTGCTCGAGTGGGGGTATAGCTATAGGGCAATTTGGTGCGGAGAGCGAGTGCAGCAAGATTTGATGAGGAAGGCGGAGCGAGCGTTGGATCATGGCAGGTGAGATCTGAACGGTCGAGGGAGACTTGGAGTGATCTGGTGTTGCACGGGAGCAGCGAACTTCGATGCGCGTGGAGGCAGCGACCGTTGGATGTGGGAGATAGAAATCTCAACGGCTCGGGGATGAAACGGGCTCGGATCCGGATCATGGATAGCTCTATCCCATGTCTTCCTTGTTGGTTTGCAAGCTGATTCGCGCAGGAGCTTGGGCTATCTGCTCCATGGATGCTCGACTCCAATTCTTCGCTCTTTGGCTCCTCAGTTTCTTCGAACCTTATTTATTACCTAAAAACACAAAATTAATTAATACAAATATTTATTCTTGAAAACAAAGAAAACACAGAATCTGGGATAATATCTGATTCTTGAGCACAAAAGATGAGTAAAATGCCAATAAAAAGATGTATAAATATGCAATATTTGGCACTCATCATGTACTCCATACAAGGAAGGTGGTCTTGGGATTAAAAGGCTTGAGGTGATAAACAAAGTACTACTCATGAAAATGTTGTGGAAAATGATTAATTCAAATGAAGAGTGGGCTATTTTCTTATCTGCCAAGTTTAAAGATAAACAAGGACAGTGGATCACCACATGGAAACAATCATCTATATGGAAGGGTTTGAAATGGGAATGGAATTACTTAAAAAGAAGATATAAGGTGGAGTATAGGAGATGGAACCAAAATATCAGTTTGGTTTGATACTTAGATTGGAGAATCACCCCTAGTAGAACAAATTGGTTTTTCTGACTATGTTCAAGACAATATTGGAATGAAAGTTGCAAGCTTGTTGAATGGAAATTCTTGGTGTATACCTACTGAACTGCAACCATTCATAACCAATTCATACTTACCTGACATCAGTGGTGGTGAAGATAGGCTAATATGGACTTGGCACAAGAGTGGAAAATTTGTAACTTCAGCTGCAGTTGAGAGGGTAAGGGGAAAATAGCCAAATCTTGCATGGCCAAATTACATTTGGAAACCATTTTTGCACCCCCAAGTATTGCTAGCAACATTTGGAAGCTGCAGTAGGG
Organism: Papaver armeniacum; assembly: GCA_023531295.1. NCBI lineage: Eukaryota > Viridiplantae > Streptophyta > Magnoliopsida > Ranunculales > Papaveraceae > Papaver > Papaver armeniacum. The sequence goes on along the minus strand of JAJJWW010011961.1, from coordinate 24,098 downwards.
AGTGTACATGGATAATGAGGAAATGTAAAAGATATGCTATGATATAGCTTCTAGATGCTGCATTTGTCAAGAAGAACAAGATAGCATAAACCATACATTATGGCATTGCAGATTCGGTTTGGAAATATGGTCTTGGCTGGGTTCAATTTTTGGTTTTAAAAACCCAAACTCTTTTGAAGATATTTGTGCAGCTGCCAAGAACAAAAGTCCCATCATGAAAGAGATATTGATGACAGCTGCCTTTGCAACCATGAGAGAACTGTGGTTTCAAAGAAATAAAAAACTATTTGAGGAAGTGAAGCCTCACAGCTTTAGTCTTAAATGCAGAATATATAAACTAATACAGGAAGGAAGCCACATAATGAAAGGAAATAAATGGAGTCAAGACTATGATTCTCAAGTGCTATCTTTCTTCAAAATTGGTGACAGAAACATAAAGTTTAACTGCATCAAAGAGACTTTCTGGACTGCTCCTGCAGATGGTTTTACTTTATTTTGTTGTGTTGGAACATCTTTTGGAGATCCAGGGAATGCAGGCATTGGAGTTATTGCTAGGAACTGCAACAGTCAGGTAATTAGCACTCTTACATGTGGAATTGGAGTTGCTTTAACTTCCATTGCAGGGGAATATCTTGTACTCTGTGTACTTGAATAGGTTGTTTACCTAGAATGCACCAAGATAATCATTCAGTCGGACTCAAATACTGGCATTGAATGTTTTAAAAGTAGTGAAATACCTTGGTATATTAGAGCAAGATGGCTAAGGGTAAGCAAAAAGTTAGCTGAAGTTAAATTTATTCAATGCCTAAAGGCGATAAATTTTACAGCAAATACATTGGTACAAAGGGGAGCAGGGTTGAATGCAGGAGAGAGAATCATTTACTTGGGAAGACCTTATTTTCTAAAGAGAAATGAACTGCCATGAGCATCTTATTTTAGCTTATGCTAATTCAAAAGTCCAAACTTTCTTATATCATTATATTTTAGCTTTGTCTAAGTCAGTTCCTTAAGGGTAACTTCCTGATTCTCACAAATCAAGCTTTCGGGTTCAATGAAGAACACTGCCTAAAATCGTTAAATGATTCAATTTCATTAGTATTCAGATAAGGTTTTCATTACAGAAACATTTTGCTTATAAAGCTCGACATAATATAACCTAGCATTTAATGGCTAACAGCAGCCCAGGTGGTCACATCCTAAACCCACCATAACTACTGAATTCTCGACTAATTACATTATTAAGCTAATTAATTCAGATATAACTAATGTTAAAGACTGCCGATATATATACTAGGTATTACCCATTTCCTATGGCAAACTCAAACTTTTTCGATTTCTTTTTGTTATTTGATCGGAGATTAGAGTTGTCAAACATCAAGTCTATAAGTTAGTTGGGACCTGCGACCCTAGTGTTTTTTGGTCGGTTCAAATTAGTCGTGGCCTACAGCCTCGTCCGTAGTCCCCTACGCAAGTTCCGGTATTTTGTTGGTCGGATCAAATTAGCCGGGGCATGTAGTCCCGGCCGTAGTCCCCTACGCAAATTCCGGTATTTTGATGGTCGGGTCAAATTACGCAAATTCCGATATTTTGTTGGTCGGGTCAAATTAGTCGGAGCCTACGGTCCTTACTGTCAATTAGAAATCTATGGTAAAACGTAGTCCGCATATTAAAATTACCTTGATTAGGTTGAAATTTCGGTGGCTCACTGAGACTATAATTTAGCCTAGACATGATCCGTAAAACACACATCATCCATGATTATAATTAGACAATATATACACAATATGACATGCTCTGAATGATGAAAAGTAAAATAAAGTGGCATACACAAAATCAAGTTGTATACCAATGTATAAACAAATTATTTTTCCGACTGGGAATCCCTTATAATGGTTATAAACGGATCCGTTTCTTAATTAGGTAAACATTTACTATATAGTTTAATAGGTAAATTCGTATAAATTAGATATATAAACTTAATTATATTAGGAAATATAGTCATGGTCATCATGGAACGTAAAAATCTTGGTCATTAACGCAATATTGATGATGATTGGCCTACCATAAGGACTTTAATTTTATCAGGGAAATAATGAAACACTGCTAAAGTAGACCATGACCATGCATGTTATGGATTTCTCGAGATCAAAAACCTTTTCTCCTCGTTTTCTTTACTACAGTTTGTTATGTCAGGATACAGTACCCAGCCAAGTCGCAAGCCCTATAACTAATCAAGACCTGGTATGTCCCTCTTATCGATTGTCAAATTTTCCAAATAATATTATGCTTATACAAATCCAAGATATCTTCTTGATATTAGGAAACCAGTATATTAGCGGAAGCCTAGCCAAATCGGGAAAGCCAACGATCCGACGGACACCCATATATGTTTTATAACCGAGCGATCCTAGTCGTGGGATGACGAAATCGATGGTTGTAATTGTAAAGATACACAAACAATACTCCTTTTTATAATATAGATATATATTAGGTATCGTGTTTAATTATATACTAGGTATCACCACAGTTGATGGTGGATTTTCATTTGAGGTTAAAATTGTAAAAACCGAGAAAAAATTATGCGCGACATCTTGTAAAAGATAAAGCCATTAATAAGTGTTGGATACTCCCTCACTTAATTCACCAAGACTGGAGCATGTGGCAACAATCCCATTATGTGAATACATGAAATTCCTCCAGGTTGGAGCATGTGGCAACAATCCTATCCTGTGAATTTCTAATCAGCCTTGTATTTCCAGTACTCATTATCAGTGTGGCATGACGACTGAGTGTTACTCTTACAGAGTAACACGAACCTCAAGCACTATATAATGAAACCATGTACGAAATACCCGTATAGGTGACTCTCGGTGTGTTATACTAGCCCGATTGAGCCCCTCTCGGTGTGTTATACTAGCTTGAGCATCCGGATTGACCATATCAGTCCGGATATGATCGCAGTCATCCAACTCCGTAAGCATGATTGGATGACCCAGATCAATTCCATCACCCCCAAGCAGGTATGGAATATCCACTGGCGAATCAATTCGGAACCCGCACGGTCGGACATTGGCCTAGCTTGCCAAAAAACGTTCATACCAAGCATTATGGACGGAAAACCCTAAATTAGGGTTTGCGGCATATTACGTGTCGCAAAACAGTCTCAACCATCCATCTTCGCAGATATAGATGGAGGGTGTAGATGTAGATTCAAAGGGCCCAGAGCATGTCAACACGATCACCGCGGGCCCTCCTACACGCTTGACCAATCGGTCAAGACCAACCATGTTTGGTCGTGACAAAATCGTCGCCCAAACAAGAGAAGACGCACGGCTTTGAAACCCAAAATTAGGGTTTTGAGCATCACGAGCGTCCATCTTCTCCGGCATGAATGGAGGGTCCAGGATTAGATTAAGCAAGTCCGGTCATACCAGCATGACCACCGTGGATCCATCTATTCCCTAACCCGATCGACCAAGGCATATCATGCCTGGCTAATCCAAAACGCACGCTCAAACTAGCGTGGTCACACCTCCCAAACCGCAAACTGATCTCGACCACTCAACTTCGCCGGACGATTTGGATGGCTCGGATCACGTTTTCATGGTATATTCAGGTATGGGCATGAACATCAGCCTACCACCTTCACACCAGGCCAATCGACCAAGACCGACCAAGATTGGTCGTCTTGGAACGTCTTTGAATAGGGCATGACGTGCGGCCCTTGCGGCACTAGTTTTTTTTTGTCGCAAATCGATCTCGACCACTCGATTTCACCGGATGAATTGAGTGACCCAGATCATACTTTCATGAGGTAATGGGGTATAGGCGCCTACACCATCATGCCATCTACACGCATGTATGGTCGGTTAGGCCAAAGTTGTATCCCATGCTTGGTTTCGACCAAGGCGAAGAGTGATGCTGCGCACCTCTTCAAAACCTAACTTCATCAACGGTCGCGAGATGAGTGTCTCAAAGATCATCTCATCCGTCCAACTTCACCCGACTTGGTTATACAGCCACAGTCGGGAGTTAATTGGTTAGTGAGGTGTCATTACCCATCACTTTACCACACCATGATGCAGTACCTGCATAAAATACACACGATACTTCACAAGTATCGACTTCCTGAATAATGCGGTTATTCAATTTAGCATTACATGCTATCTTTCGTGGATCCACGATCCACACATTCCAGACATCAATCATGTCACAAACTGGGGGATACATGCTTTGGGGTATTGGTCGCGGTTTACGGCGTGCGGCGTGCAACGCGCCATCACAAGAACGTGTTAGGAAGTCATGGACGGTTGGAGATGAACAGGAGAAGTGGACAAGGCTGGTCGTGTATCACCAACGCACAACTCCACTACTCCATCACTCCACTTCCCACGAGAGACGTGAATAAGACTCAATGACTTGTATAAATAGGTTCTCCGCCCTATTTCCAAACAGAGAAAAACAACAAGAAAATACCAGAGCCTGCTTACACCAATCGTAAGTTTGTTCACTTTCCTGTTACAAGTCATAAGCAAGTCTACACCTTCACATTCTCAACACCTTCTTCGCTTCCCTCCCTAAGATCAACCCCATCTCCTTCACTTTGTGACCGAAACAAGTGCTGGAACGGCCATTTCTTGGTTTAGGCCGGACTTGCACGATTGATCTCTCGAATCTACAAGCACTCACCGCGTGATGCATTTGTTTAAGGTTTAAATTCATTCCTCATCCACACCCCAAATTACCAAATTCTGCAGGAGTAGTTTTCACCCATAAACAATTGGCGACCACAGTGGGAGGTTAATCTCTCGGTTGTAAGGTCAATTTCTTCAAATTCGATTCAATTTCGTCAATTTCAAAGAGGGTAGATCTTAGAATCAATTCAATCAACAATTCGTTTCAAGATGGTGGAACTCAAGTTTGGATCAGCAATCAATTTGGATGGAGCTAGTGTGGATAATACTCCCGGTGTTGATATACCTGTCAGTGGAGCTACCGTAGCCAACACATCTCGAGGAGCCGTTACCTCTATCACCAACACTAGCGAAGCAGGAGACATCCCAGTAGGTGTAACGCCTCCCATCACGAGCCGGAGCAGCCGCAAATCCGGCATCTCCTCAAGTGTAACGCCTCCGGTGGTCACCAGAGCAACAACGTTCACTCCCTCATCGGGACGAGGAGCCGGAGGCACAAGAGGAGGACCACCGTCTATTACCATTGCGAGACTTGATGGAGAAACATGAAGTTCTTGCTAAGACTCAAACGAGATATGACCGCAACTCGAAAGGAGGTACTCACTTTCCTCAAGACCTTGGGCGAACGATTGCCGCAAGATTCACGTCAATCTTTGGAGCCAACAAGAAATGCCTTCAATTCACCCGGAGCAGGCGTTTCCACTTGGACCCACATGAGTGAAGAAGCTCGTGTTACTCCTGAATGTTCAAGAGAAATGGACCAGCCACCCAACTTCATCACACGTGAGGATCTAGAAGGACTCCTTCAAAGCCGAGGCAAAGGGAATCTGACGGATGCACACCAACACCAACCTCCATACCCTCAAGATATGCAACGAATCCCTCTTCCAAGAGGATACACCTCTCCCCAGTTCTCCCTCTACGACGGTACTGGTAATGTTCGTGAACATGTTTCTCGATTCTTGGAATCCTTGGGGGAACATGAATACAATCATATTCTACGCCTCAAAGAATTCTCGAAGTCACTTACGGGGAGGGCATACACCTGGTACAACAACATCGCGCCTAACAGCATATCCAATTGGAACGAAATGGTCGGTGCTTTCCACAGAAAGTATTTCTTCGTGTCTGAACAGATCACCTTTTCAGACCTGGGGAGAATTCTTCAGCGGAACAACGAACATCCCAACGATTTCGTTAAAAGGTTCAGAACCCAAGCGCCAGATTGTCATGACCCGAACGTAACCGAATGACAATTTGTGGAATTGTGCATCAATGGGATGATACCCATATACCGCGCTCTGTTAGAGAATCTGGGCTTTCAAACGTTCTATGAACTCCACGAAGCTGCAAAACGTTCAGCAACAACTGCACCGGCACTACTAGAAAGAACCAGAGTTGTTCGAAGTGAAGATTTGCGTAAAAGTCGAGGAAGCAGGCGTCTCACGAACAAACAATACAACACTGGTCCTTCTGTGAGTGTAGTAGGCGGAGGAGAAAAAAGGAAAGCTTCGATAACAGAACAACAAACCAAGCGAGCATCCCCGACACACAAGACTGTGTCTCGAAAAGGAACAGACAAAACCCCTGCACAAAACACTAAAGACACGGGTTTTCCTTTTCCCATGAATGAAGTGATAGAGCTCTTGGAAGCGTGGATCCAAGACGACGCCGTAATGCTTCCCCCTATCGGACGTCCTCCAACCGAGGAAGAAATGGCGGATCCCGAGATATTGTTGCTACCACGGGTTCGTCCATCATCCAACCAAAGATTGTAACGAGGTTGAAACAAATATTCGGGGAAAAGGTAGAGACAGGGGAACTCCGGCTTGGAAACGAAGGTGTTCATATAGACCCTCTACCTATCGGAACCGCATGATTTCTGGGATTACATTCGCAAGACCGTACAATCTATGATGGAGCACATATGTGAAATCCTGTACTTCTCCAAAGGATAGCGTCAATACATATTTACGGCCCTCAACCACGTTGTGTCAGGCAGGCGTTTGTATCCAGTAGCAGTCCAGGAACCCCAGTCTTTCCTGAAGGACGTGAGCAACGGAAACTGGGGACTCCTAACTATCACTCGTTTGAGAGACGTTGAGTTCGATAGCGCGTTGATTGATACGGCTTCCGAATTTAACATCATTACTGTCAATACCTTGAGAGCGGCAAAGATTTCGAAGCAGGAAGCTACTCGTCACCCAACTGTGGTTAAAGATTCAGCAGGAGAGCTCAGAGATGCATATGGATACATCGATCTTGAAGTCAAATTGGGTGATGCCTCGATGCAAGCAAAATTATACATAGTCAAAGATCATCCCAACTACGACATGATCCTAGGACGCTCTTGGATGCATGACAACAAAGCAATACTAGGAGTCTGTCCTCTACCGGTTTCGATGCCTGAAAGAATCTCCAACACGCCTTCTGGACCTCCTGATGGCTGTCTGGTACCGCACCAGCAACTTGCCAACGTGACACAACTTCCCGGAGAGAGCTTGTCAGCATACATTGAAAGATTTCGATCTCAAGTAAGTCTCATCGCGCAACCCTCTTTGCAACCTACCGCCCCTCATTCTGACAAGTCCTGGGGACTGGCTCCAACCAACAAACCAACCCCAGCTAGGAGATGTGAATGGGAAGCCGGCCCTTTCAAACGTTTTATCAAGAGCGTAGAGGCTGTTTTGGTCAAAGACGATAAGGCCAAGGTCCAAGTATCTGCACGCCCAAACCCATTTGGAATTGGAGACCTAGTGACGAAGACGACTACATTCAAGGTTGGGAGCATGACGGTGAAAATGATCACTCCACCTGACTCACCCATCGAAAGAGAAGAGGAACCGTACCTGGTAGCAGATGTTATCCTAGGCGGTTACTTCAAGCTCATCAACGCTGATAAGCTAGAAGGCGTAACAATTCACTCACAATGGCTCAAACCCTACCGAACTTAAGACGCTGTGCTACCACTTTCCAGCGTCCTCCACCCTTTAAAACGCTGTGCTATTTTTTTTCCAGCGTGTTTCCTTTTACAATTTCATGTCATATTTGTAATTCCCCAGAAAATGATTGCAATACTTGCATTCATAGTTAGGGTTTCAATTTTCAATTTTCAATTTAGTTGAAGCACTATTTCCATCTGAGAACCTCTCTACCCCTAAAAACACAAAGTCCTGAGTCAGCCTAAATCAACCCACTGGAGCAAGAAAGGAAACCCTAAGCAAACATCTCATGGGAAGAAGAAAATAGAATGCGTGCACAAAAGGAAAGTGATTTAAGCCATCCGCCCCAGCAAGGCCAGGAAGATCTTGCATCAGGAACACAGGTCCGTAAGTATTCCATTATGGCATTACTTCTTTTATCACAAGGAATTACGTGTGAAGGCACACCCTTGCGCTTGAGAAGATTCAGTTGCAGTCTTGGCAAAGGGTTATAAAAAAAAAAAAAAACTTTCAAATGAAAGAAAAACCTTGAACCCGGCCGCCACTTAGTACAAGGAAGATGTTCGAGTGTACAAAATATACTTGGAAAGAAGAAAAAAGAAAAGAGGTTTTAGTCGCCAAGAGGGTCGGCCTCGCCTTGCACCACTTTGTTGGGTTCTTCTCCATCACCTGTTGGTGCTCCCCTCTCCGGATCTCCCTCAGCTTCTGCATCAGGCATCTCCGCAGCATCGCGCTCCATCCCAACATCATCAGCGGGAGTATCAAAAGGCACATCAATATTAGGGGCCACGCAGATGCTTTCAAATGTTCGGGTTCGTCTGCATCGGAATCAAGAATTATCACGCCATCCTGGATCGGGTAATCACACTTGCCTTCATTCAGAGGTCGTTTATGCTCAACTCTCCGCATCTTTAACCGCGCTGCAAATCTCTCTACCCTTGCGCTTACTAGTGTCTGCAGCGTTTCCTCGTGCCTCCACCGCTCCTCCATGTCAATCGCAGCTGAAAGTGCACAGATACGTCCTCTGGTAATACGAAGGTGTGAGATAGACATCCCCTGTATAGCACGACCGACTTCGCGAAGTGGAAGATCGATCTTAGCCATTACTTCTTCATGTGCATGGTTTTCGGGCTTATCGACTTCAAAACTTCTTTCTGGGGAAGCAACAGAATGATCGTCCGCTATTTCCATGATAAACTGCAAAGGAGAGGAGGTTATGAGTGCACACAAACACAAAAAAAAAAAAAAAAATCAAATCAATCGATCAGTTAATCAGAAGATCAGAGCAATACCTGAGATGTAGAATAAACGACCGCGAGAGATGATTCTTTATAATCTCGCAAGTCGACAGAATCCCAGGAGGAAAAGAAGTCTTTACTTTCCACCTATGAAGGCTGCTAATTCGGGATAACAATCAACGAGGCTTATCAGATATACCTGAGGGAAGCCGTGTATGATGAAAGAAGTACACATGAAGAAGGGGCCGAGCTCAGATATATACAAGGGAAACCAAAGCGACTCGCCAGATCAAGTCATGTTTCCTTCACATCCTTAATCAGAACCAACCAGCTCCAGGGCAACGCCTGACAATGTGAAAATATCCGGTAAATATGTATTCACTTTAGCTTGGTCATTTCAGTATATAAATATGTCACCATCTCATGCCTACCCCACAATAGTGTAACCATTATGTGCTAGGCAGGGGACTTAATGTTGATGGCGGATTTTCATTTGAGGTTAAAATTGTAAAAACCAGAAAAAATTATGCGGCCGACATCTTGTAAAAGATAAAGCCATTAATAAGTGTTGGATACTCCCTCACTTAATTCACCAAGAATGGAGCATGTGGCAACAATCCCATTCTGTGAATACATGAAATTCCTCCAGGTTGGAGCATGTGGCAACAATCCCATCCTGTGAATTTCTAATCATCCTTGTATTTCCAATACTCATTATCAGTGTGGCATGACGACTGAGTATTACTCTTCTGAGTAACACGAACCTCCAAGCACTATAATGAAACCATGTACGAAATACCCGTACAGCCGACTCTCGGTGTGTTATACTAGCCCGATTGAGACCCTCTCGGTGTGTTATACTAGCCCGATTGAGCATCCTGGGATTGACCGTATCGATCGGATATGATCGCCAGATCATCCAACTCCATAAGCATGATTGGATGACCTAGATCAATTCCATCACACCCAAGCAGGTATGGAATATCCACTGCCGAATCAATGCGGAACCTGCACAGTCGGCCATTGGCCTAGCTTGCAAAAAAATGTTCATACCAAGCATTATGGGCGGAAAACCCTAAATTAGGGTTTGCGGCATATTACATGTGTCGCAAAACAGTCTCAACCATCCATCTTCGCAGGTATAGATGGAGGGTGTAGATGTAGATTCAAAGGGCCCGAGCATGTCAACACGATCACCGCGGGCCCTGCCTACACGCTTGACCAATCGGTGAAGACCAACCATGTTTGGTCGTGACAAAATCGTCGCCCAAACAAGAGAAGACGCACGGCTTTGAAACCCAAAATTAGGGTTTTGAGCATCACGAGCGTCCATCTTCTCCGGCATGAATGGAGGGTCCAGGATTAGATTAGCGAGGTTCGGTCATACCAGATCCCGACCACCGTGGATCCATCTATTCCCTAACCCGACGGCCAAGGCATATCATGCCCTGGCTAATCCAAAACGCACGCTCAAACTAGCGTGGTCACACCTCCCAAACCCAAACTGATCTCGACCACTCAACTTCGCCGGACGATTTGGATGGCTCAGATCACGTTTTCATGGGATATTCAGGTATGGGCGTGAACATAAGCCTACCACCTTCACACCAGACCAATCGACCAAGACCGACCAAGATTGGTCGTCTTGGAACGTGCGCCTGAAGAGGGCGTGACGTGCGGCCCTTGCGGCACTAGTTTTTTTGTCGTAAATCGATCTCGACCACTCGATTTCACCGGATGAATTGAGTGACCCGGATCATACTTTCATGAGGTAATGGGGTATAGGCGCCTACATCATCATGCCATCTACATGCATGTATGGTCGGTTAGGCCAAAGTTGTATCCCATGCTTGGTTTCGACCAAGTCAAGAGTGATGCTGCGCACCTCTTCAAAACCCTAACTTCATCAACGGTCGCAGATGAGTGTCTCAAAGATCATCTCATCCGTCCAACTTCACCAGACTTGGTTATACAGCCACAGTCGGGGAGTTAATTGGTTAGTGAGGTGTCATTACCCATCACTTTACCACACCATGATGCAGTACCTGCATAAAATACACACGATACTTCACAAGTATCGACTTCCTGAATAACGCGGTTATTCAATTTAGCATTACATGCTATCTTTCGTGGATCCACGATCCACACATTCCAGACATCAATCATGTCACAAACTGGGGGATACATACTAGGGTATTGGTCTGGCGGTTTACAGCGTGCAGCGTGCAACGCGCCATCACAAGAACGTGTTAGGAAGTCATGGACGGTTGGAGATGAACAGGAGAAGTGGACAAGGCTAGTCGTGTATCACCAACGCACAAATCCACTACTCCATCACTCCACTTCCTCCACTTCCCACGAGAGACGTGAATAAGACTCAATGACTTGTATAAATAGGTTCTCCGCCCTATTTCCAAACAGAGAAAAACAACAATAAAATACCAGAGCCTGCTTACACCAATCGTAAGTGTAGGACCATAATATCGCAATGTACAAGGTTCGCGGGATTAATAAACGACGGCGTCGCGAGGGAGTCGCAGAGAGTTAAGATAAACGACGCGATGAATAACGACCAACAAAACAAATGGAAGACATGAAATCTGGCGAGGCTAAGAAGTGTCGCGAGAATAAATATTCGTGCACTTGCGACACTTCGCGAGACATTCCCGAAAATAAAGGATAGCTTAGCTGTCATCCACTATGTATTACCCTATATAAAGGGTTAAATGAGTCTGTTGAAGAGAGAGATCTTTTTGAATGGTGAAGCAAGTCATTAGGAGAGAGAAAGTTTAAGAGCGCTTTAATTCCCAAGTGTAATTCTATTGTACTGTGTAAACATTTCATGGAATCAATTAATAAATATTCTTGATCACATATCTTTTAATGGATTAGTCAAGCAAAACTGAGTGAGGGGTGTAGTGTGGGATTTCCTGCTACTACATATGCGCTAGAAACAGGGACGATCATTTGTAAAAGAGAGAAGATTGCAATTAAAGTTGTTTGAATCAGGAAAATGAGAAAGGAAAATCTTAAATCGGATGAAAAAGATATGGCATGCAGCACAGACACAAGAGTAATGATTAGTGAATTTCATGAAAATATCAAAGGAAGAATACACAAACGAGATTTCGAAGGAAAGAAGATTACGGATAGAGAAATGGCATCACCTTTGAAGGATTGGGAAAAGCAAGAGATAACATTCACGGCGGGGGAAATATCCAAAGAAAATTTGGATCACACATCTCCACTGGTGATCACAATAAACGCGTATAAGGAAGGAGAGGAATCGGAGAACACGGTGAAAACATGGGTGGTGAATGGAGTTTTAATCGATACAGGGAGTCTGGTGAACATCATGTTCTATCACGCTTACAAAAAGATGGGATATAAAGACGAAGATATGATTTTCGCGGCATACAATATTCAAGGTTTTGGTAATTCCATAACAAAAGTAAAAGGAGAGATAAAAATACGTATTCCGTTAGGAGGAATTGAAACACAGGTGACATTAAGTGTAGTGGATATGGAATCACCGTACAACATATTACTAGGAAGACCATGGGTACATGCAATAAAAGCTGTGGCGTCAATGCTTCATCAATGTATCAAGTTTCCTACACCAACTGGAATCGGCGAGATCAAAGGGGACGCTGCTAAAGGAAAAATATATTATCAAAATGAAGTAAAGTGTTGCGAGGAACAAGTAAACAAGCGAAAGAATATATCAAAATACCGCAAAAAGATGGCGAAGGCAGCTAAGAAAGAAGAAGAGTTCAGAGTTTACATGATAAGAGCAAAGGAAGGAAAAGGCATACCTAGCGAGATCTCGGGAGAAGAAGATGATCTTGCGAGAGAGCCAAAAGGACCAACCCCTATGGGAGAACCGAAGGCCAGTTACGTCGCGGCAGAACAAACCAAAGAAGTGAATATTGGAACTAAGGAAAAACCCAAGGTGCTAAAGATTGGAACTAACATGGAAGCGAGATGAAGAGAAAAGAAGCTGTCGATGCATATTGCGAGATTATAAAGACATCTTCCCGTGGGATATGGATGAAATGCCTGGTATAGATCCGTCGATCGCTTTGTCACAAGTTAGAAATTGATAAAAATGTGAAGCCATTTAAACAAAGAATTAGAAAGATAGCAACACCTATCACCCTCGGATAGAAGAAGAGTCGAGAAGATGCTTGGATGCAGGAATTATTAGACAAGCAAAATATCCTGAATGGATAGCGAATATGGTTATAGTTCCAAAGAAGAACAAGGGAATACGAATTTGCATTGATTTCACTGATTTAAATAAAGCTTGCCCTAAAGACAGTTTTCCATTGCCAGATATTCCACAACTAGTCGAATCGGGCCGTAGGGAATGAAAGAGTATCATCTGCGGACGGGTACAAAGGTTACAACTGTGATTCCTCTCGCGAGGAAGATCAAGAGAGCATCTTGCTTTCTTCGCTCCAAGAGGATTATCTTGCTATACTAAAATGCCGTTTGGTCTGCGAAATCTTTGGAGCAACGTATCAAAGGATGGTGGAAGAGGTATTCGCGAGAATGGATACATAAAACACTAGAGGTATACGTAGATGACATCTTTGGTAAAAAGTAAGAAGGCGAGAAGATCACGTGCGAGACACGAAAGAAATTTTGAGAAGATGAGGCGTTTTAACATCAAAGTAAATCCAGAAAAAATGTACCTTCGGAGTCGCGTCGGGGAAGTTCTTGGGTTACATTATATCAAAGGAAGGAATACATGTTGACCGGAGAAAGTAAAAACGATTCGCGACATGCGACACTGCGACGATAAAGGATGTTCAAAAGGCTGAATGGGTTGTTAGCGTCACTAGGAAGGTTCATCTCGCGGTCATCCGATAAGTGTAAACACTTTTTCGAGCGTTACGAAAAAAGGATCGAAATTTAAGTGGACGGACGAATGTGAAAAGGCTTTACAAGGGATCAAAGAGCATTTAATGGATATATCCATTATGCGAAAGCGAGAACCGGGAGAGGAATTATTAATATACCTTGCGACAACTTCGCATGCCTTAAGTGCGGTTTTCTGCGAACGGACAAGAGTAGAAAAACCAATCTATTATATCGAAAAACTTTCAATGCCGCGAAAGAAATTATTCGAAGATCGAAAAATTAATCCTGGCATTAGTTTATGCAACATTCAAGCTTCGCATATATTTTCAAGCGCATACTATTAAGGTAGTCACGAAAATACCAATTGAGTCAGTAATGAAACACTCAAAAAGATCGGGAAGAGTTGAAAGATGGAATGCTCAAATAAGCCATTGTAAGCTCAAGTATGAGATATTATCCTCAACTAAGTCACAGGTTGTCGCAGACTTTTTAGCAGAATTTCCCTTGGAAGAAGATGAATCGATAGATGAAATGATGGATGTAGAAGAAGAGTATGGAGACCCAAAAGACCTGCTAACCGAACCAGACAGATGGGAAATATTAGTAGATGGATCATCAAATGGAGAAGGAAATGGAGTGGGAATTGTTATGATTTCGCCAGAAGGCAATAAATTAACTTTCTCTTTTAGATTGGAGTTTGAATCCACGAATAATGAAACAGAGTATGAAGCTATAATACATGCTCTGCGACTTGCAATAGAAATGAAATTGGAGAATATAAGGATTACCAGTGATTCGCAACTAGCAATTCACCAGGTAACAGAGAAATACACTACAAATAATCCATCTTTGAAAAAGTATAAGAAGCATGTCGAAGAATTGTCGGCACGGATACCGAAAATAAAGTGGAGGCACATATCAAGGAGAGATAATAGACTCGCAGACGCTTTTGCCTTTATATCAAGTATGATGGCAGACCCGATGCGAGGAATATCAAAATACGACACACTACTTGGCGCCATCAATTAATAAAGAGGAAGAACAAGAAGCAGATATAATGATGGTAGTAGATGAAATGCAATGTCGCGAGGAAGACTGGAGAGTAGAACTTCACGCGTATTTAATGAAGGGAGAGGTACCAAAAAATAGATTGGAGGCACACAAGTTAAAGAGCCGGGCAACAAATTATGAATTACGAGATGGCGTGCTTTATCGGCGATCTTTTGAGGGGCCTTCGCTTCGATGTCTAACAAGGAAAGAAGGAGAAACCATATTGAAGATCTTTGCATAGTGGGGATGCCTAGGAAATCATAGCGGCGGAAGATCTTTGGCATACAAGGCAAAGACGCAAGGATATTATTGGCCATATATGCATGAGGACGCAAAAACAATATCAAGACGCTGCGAGGACTGTCAAAGACATGGGAAAAAGATACACGCGCCAGGGGCGCTGTTAAATTCTTCCACAAGTGTGTGGACTTTTGGAAAGTGGGGTTTAGATATTGTAGGACCATTTTTACCGAGGAACAGGACAAAAAAGGTACTTAATCGTCGCAACGGACTATTTCACAAAATGGGCAGAGGTGAAAGCGGTCCAAAGATATTCGCGATAAGGATGTCTTTACTTTCATATTTGAAAATATTATATGCGGATTTGGAATTCCCGCACAATTGGTATCGATAATGGGAAGCGGTTTGAAGGGCAAAATATGATTCTTTGTAATGCATTTCGGATAAGATGTGGGAAATCAACTCCATTATATCCGCAAGCTAACGGCCAAGCGGAGGCAACAAACAAAACAATTGCCGATATCTTTTGAAGAAAAGTTGGATGGACACAAAAGGGGATGGTGCGAACAAGTACCCAATGCGGTATGGGCTTATAATACAACCGGAAGAGAAGCCACGGGAATGTCCCCTTTTTGCTTAACTTACGGAGTTGAGCGCACTCCCAACGAGAGGTCGTGATTCCAACAACCAAAAAAGAGGTTTGGGAGAAAAATCTAAGCGCGAGACAACATTCTAATCAAATTGGATGAATTGGAAGAAAAACGAGAAAAGGCATTGCGACACATGGAGAATTATCGTGAAGACTGGCTAGAGAATATAACAAGCGTGTCAAAATACGTGAGTTCCAACCAGGAGACTTGGTGTTACGAGAAACCCCAATATATCAACGTGAAAGTGGAGGCAAGTTGGCGAGAAAATGGGATGGACCTTATATCATCAAAGAGGTAGTTGGTACGGGGGCATATAGATTGATGGATCCCGAAGGAAAAGATGTGGGACAAAAATTGGATAGACCATGGAATAGATTATATCTAAAGAAATATTACCCATAAAAATGGGAGAGGAAAAATGAATTAAGATGAAGTACTTCTACGCAAAATATTTGCGAAATTCAATAAAATGCGAGAGAAAATCCGCGAAGATCTCGCGATAAGAGTAACAAAGAGTCATGAATGGCTTAATAAAAATGAACGAACAAAAGAATGGGACGAACCTTTATGGCGTACACCTAGTTCGCGAATAACATTTCGTAAGAGGCAAATGTAAGACCTAAAGTGCGTCATATAAGGGGTATCTCTCGACATGGCTCGGGGGAAGGTTACACCGCTCCACGAAGCTGAGTCATGAAAATTTGGGGCCCATGAAAGCCTATCCGGAAGAGGTACCTTGGATTCCCAACTATATATATAAGGTTATACCCTGGTTGGGCGGCCGAGGGTCTCTTCTTAGAGTCGATGTATGCTCAAGGCGCAGAGGTACACGGTTGAGCGAGTGCCGGGATGGATGAACCTACCCTGGCCATTCTTGGCAAGTCTTGGCATATGTTGCACTCGCCCGAAGAAAACTCCACTTAGGGTGCAGCCTCGTAACCATAAACCCTATAGGTATAAGGGATAAGAGGCTGCGAAAACAACTGGTTGTTGTTAAGACCGGATGGGAGGAGCTAGTCTTGTATGGCCGATGTTTCGCCTCCTTGAAGGGGCAACCGGGGAGATGATAAGGGCGACGCTCTCCATTAGGGGGAGTGTCAAAACAGACGCAAATGTCATAAGGCTATGTTTTCGCAAGAGAATTTAGACTCGTCATATTTGTGCAATGATCCTGCAGAGGCAATAATACTAACGCGAGGGTAAGGCGAGATCAATGGGTCTTTACACGAAAGTGTACGGACGTCCTGCGATTTCGTCGCAAGACGGCAATGTCATGGGGCTTTATATTCGCAAGGATATCTAGGCCTGTCATATTGTCGCAACTAAAAAATCCTGCAGAGGCAAAAATACTTGGAAAATGATAAGGCAAGATCAATGGGTCTTTACATGCAAGTGTAAAGACGTCCTGCGATTTTGTCGCGATGAAAGGTGGCGAGGGAAGACCTCTAATTAGGGAGGTCTAACTTGGAAGACCACACAAAAATGATAAGGCAAGGTCAATGGGCCATTGCATGAAAATGTAAAAGCGACACTGCGATCTTGTCGCAACAAGAAGAGATAAAATAAAGACTACCGAAATGATAAGGCGAGAAAAGTAGATTTCCCCATTCATGGAGATACCTGCGACCTCGTCGCAATATAAAATTCAACATCAGTGAAGAATACATTTCAAAACGAAGATGACTGAGTAAAGACCATTTCGTAAAATTGAAGGCGAATAAACTTGCGAGATTATAGTCATAGTTAAGAAGAAGAAAATAAGAGAATTATTCAACAAGGGATTTAATCTTTCAAAACAAAAAGACAGATCATGACAAAAGCTATAAAGCGATTAATTCTCTACATCAATTTTATCATCTTCACCAATAATTTTCTCGGCTTCACCTTCACCGGTCAATGGATGTTCATCGAAATATTTTCAACACCTTCATTCTCGCCACCATGGATTTTCATCGACAATTTTTTCATCGATCTTTGTTGATAACTTCGATATTAGCGATATCTTCGCCGCTTTCATAGTCATAATCACTATCGGGAGAATCGGGGACTTCATCATCACTTACTTCCAAAGGATCGACATGAATAGGATCAAGAGACTTCGACAAAAAATATCATTCACAAGGACTTCCGCTTTAAGATGGAATTGACGAGCGAGTGCCTTTTGACGATTTTTACTATCAATGTCCTTACAATCAGACATATAATCAAACCTTCGCTCTGCACGGTCGCGAGAACGAGCAAGAGACGCGCTAGTAGCCCGTTTTCCTTGCGAATTTTCGAATAATCGACTTGAGGTGGAGATAGTGGAGCGAAGCTTTTCACGAGTCTGCGTAACAAATACACAAAATTAAAGAAAATTTTTATCGAATATTATCGGCACTCTCAGGATAATAAAGCATTCATGGAATAAATAAAAGAATTAAGATAGTCAAATAATTTGACTACCTTCTTTTTGAAAAGTAAGATCTTTGAATTAAAGCTTTGAAGTTATTCCCCAAACAGTCCATAGCATCATCAAATGAATCTCCAGCTAAGCCTTTCAATCGTGATCGCAAGTTCTTTTCATTGGAAACAAGTATGGAATTTTCGATCGCAAGAGTAGAGTTGGATTTTTCTAATTTGACACATCGTTCTTGGAATTGCTTCGCTTTTACACTCAAAGTTATTCTACCTTGAATAAGTTTATCTCTCTCGGTAATTTCTTCAAGTTGGTCTTTCAAAGTATGATTAGCTTGTTCTTGTTCTTCACATAATTTTTGACAAGCATCATACTGCTGCGAATAGTTCGCCACCTTATTCAAGAAAGAACGTTTCTCTTGCGAAAGAGTTCAATTCTCATCTGATAAAGTTTCCAACTCCAAATCAGATTTAGTCAAAGCATAAGAGAGGCGAGATAAATCATTACTTAACAAGTCTTGCTTTTGCGATAAATCAAAATTCTCTTTCGACAAGTTATTTATTTGATCAACTGCATAAGTATGAAGATTATCTAAGAGATTATATTGCTTCATCCAAGCATCTCTCTCAACTCGAACTTCTTCAACAATGGACTCCGTCTGATATATCTCCATGATTCGTTTCTGGTTTAATGCTTGGAGGGCGAACAAGAATTTGAGTTGTAAAAAAAAAAAAAAAAAAAAAAAAAAAAAAAAAAAAAGGGGAGTTGTGGGAGTATACCTTTTAACTCCTCATTTTTTCTGTAAAGATTGTCACGATCTAGCGAGATGTTGTGAAATTTCTGATTTTCAAGGTGGAGACTATTGCAATTCGCGGTCATAACTTGGAGATCATCCTTCAACTTACTAATCTCTTGAACCAAAGATGCTTGCGAGACCTTATCAGAACCAAGGTGCTTGCTTAAAATCTCGCAGACGTTGGATTTGACAGGATCAGCAGAAGTCTTTTTGGCATCATTCACGAGATCTGAAAGAACCTTAAAAGCCACATCTATCCCCTCCAAATTTTCTGCCGTTAGAGGAATTTGTTCAATCAAAGAAGACGAGTTATCCTTTGTCAAAGGAGCCTCAGGAGAAGAAGAGGTTTCAGGAAGAGAAGTGATTGGAGAAATAGAAGGGGCATTGATAACAGGAGGAGGTGTAAGATTGTTTGTAGTAGGGCTATTATGAGGAACTTGGTCTATGAGGAGTTGAGGTATAGGAATGTTGCCGCGGGTAATGTTACCACGGGAAGGAGGTACAGAACTATCTTGCGAAGATTTCGTGAGCGGAGACGAAGGTTTGAAAGAAGGAAATGGAACGTCGGGAGTAACAGGCTTGGGCTGGCGAAGTCTTTTAGGAGTTTTGTCAATATTTCCATCATCCTACGAATAACAAATTAAATAAGAAACAGAGGCAACAATATATCGTTAATAAAAAACAAACGTTTCTTAAATACCTTGTCACTCGCAGGCTTTCTTTTTGTAGCCATAGATTTTGCTCGCGAAGAGAACTTTGGTTGCGTAAGGGATTCTTGTTGCGAAGTAGATTTCGGCGGCGAGCCCAAAGAAAGAAGAGGGTCCTTCACGGTAAATTTAGTTCTGAGTTGGTTCTTGCTAAACAATAATGGCGAAAGAGAACTACAAAGTCAATCATCCTAGGTGTGATTTCAACAAGAAAAGCTAATCAATCACAAAATCAATCAGATATGCCAAGATTAACAAACCTGGACGCCATGAGAACAACAACTGGCAGGAAATAGCAAAAGTGGTGAAGAAGATGGTAAGAGAAAAAAGCAGGCAAACACTTGCAGAACGATGAAGAAGAAGAACACTTGCAGACGATGAAGAAGAAGAAAAAGAAAAGGAAAATTCTTCACAGGGGACGCTCCTATAAATAGACGAGGAAAAATATTATGACCGGATAACATCAAATGCGCCGGTAAAAGGGGTAAATATAGACACGTGTAAACGGTCACTACTAAATCCAAGAAAACCAGGCAAAAGGAATTTCAGTAGGATCCAAATATCGCACAACATATTTCCTAACAAACGAGAAGAGCTTGCGAGATTGATTATTTTCCGTAATTCATGAGGCAAGAACCGACACTTCATATACATATTACAAAGAAGCTCCAGAACTTCGCCAAAAGAATAGAGGCAAGTACGTACTTTTCAAGAAAAGTATTCTTTCGCTCATTCCTTCGCCAATTAAAATCAAGGATTATTACAACAATGAATTTTTCCTTAAAATCGCTCTTCAAGCAATATTCAAGGAAAAAGAGGCAAGATGTAGGACCATAATATCGCAATGTACAAGGTTCGCGGGATTAATAAACGACGGCGTCGCGAGGGAGTCGCAGAGAGTTAAGATAAACGACGCGATGAATAACGACCAACAAAACAAATGGAAGACATGAAATCTGGCGAGGCTAAGAAGTGTCGCGAGAATAAATATTCGTGCACTTGCGACACTTCGCGAGACATTCCCGAAAATAAAGGATAGCTTAGCTGTCATCCACTATGTATTACCCTATATAAAGGGTTAAATGAGTCTGTTGAAGAGAGAGATCTTTTGGAATGGGGAAGCAAGTCATTAGGAGAGAGAAAGTTTAAGAGCGCTTTAATTCCCAAGTGTAATTCTATTGTATTGTGTAAACATTTCATGGAATCAATTAATAAATATTCTTGATCACATATCTTTTAATGGATTAGTCAAGCAAAACTGAGTGAGGGGTGTAGTGTGGGATTTCCTGCTACTACAGTAAGTTTGTTCACTTTCCTGTTACAAGTCATAAGCAAGTCTACACCTTCACATTCTCAACACATTCTTCGCTTCCCTCCCTAAGATCAACCCCATCTCCTTCACTTTGTGAACGAAACAAGTCTGGAACGGCCATTTCTTGGTTTAGTCCGGACTTGCACGATGATCTCTCGAATCTACAAGCACTCACCGCGCAGTGCATTTGTTTAAGGTTTAAATTCATTCCTCATCCACACCCCAAATTACCAAATTCTGCAGGAGTAGTTTTCACCCATAAACACACCCCTTAGAGTTTTGTTTATTACAATGGTCCGGAGGAGCATATTTAGTTAGTTGGGTCATAGGAGAATGTTGGTCGTGTCATATCGTAGTGTGTTCGTTACTCGAGTCACAGTAACGTGTTTAATTAGTCAAATATAATGCCCGCATTAAAATTAGCCGTGATTAGGAGAAATCCAGGGAGCTGAGTCCATAAGTAGTTACAACCCACGGAGCCCCCTTTAGATTAATATTTATTTATTTTTCTGTTTGGTCGGCAATATTTGCATTTCTTAAAATTTGCAACTGTTCATGTCAAGGTTACAAATGGTCACATTCAGAATAGCGCACTCCTGGTTTTATAGCTTTTATTGTGGTTTTTGGCAATGAGTGGGTGGGCCTTCTACAGTCCAAAGAAATCTCCAGTTATGGAATGGGTATGTCTCTTGTTGTGCTACAAGCATAGGATGAAACTCTAGTACGGGGTATGCATTGTGCATGTTGATGTAGTTTTACAAGTGGAAAGTAGAGTATCGTTCAACTCGGGCTCGTAAAGGTATGATTTCAGACTTAAAAAGAGAAAACACTAAAAATAAATAGAATATATACACAAGTTTTGTCACAATTTCGAGAGGTACTGAGATTCAGGACTCCACCGATTCTCATTCATGTGGTTAAACTAATAATTCTATACATTCATAGCTCAAATAATAACAAATTATTGACTCTAATTCCTTGTCGTAAGTAGATTTTGAAAGTGATGACTGTAAATCTAAAGCATGAGACATCAAAACACTTAAGAAAGCATGACCCATCAATTGAAATAACAATCACTTAATAAAAATCATAAGTCAATTAAAAATCAATGCAATAAGTCATAAAAGAATTAATAAAAATACCACACGCGTGAAGAATGGCTTCCTCCGTCGTCCCAATGATGGGGTTTAGCTCCTCATGTCAAAAACACACCCAAAAGATATAAACATGGCTCAAAAGGTGTTTTTATTGAAAAATAATATAATGCAGCGAGTTTGTAACAGAGATAATTATTACAAAACCCACTGTTACAGAGAACCCTAGCAGAAGTGTTGCGAACTCAAGTTTAATTGTTACAAAGGGTATTGAATTTGAAAGATTAGGTAACGGTTTCTGTGACTGTTTTCTTATGCAGTTTGTATTGTTCTTCTTCTTCCCCGGAATAGCAGTAAACTTCTCTGCAACTTCTGATTTTTGCACTGCAGGTCCTCCAAACCCTTCGTTCGGTCCCCAAACTCCCGATACCTTCTCCTGGGACTCGTACATGCCTTTATATAGCCCAAAGTTTGATTAACTCTCAAGAAAATCTCTGGTTATCTTATTTTTATTTCACCTGAAGTTACATCCTTTCATGTTTCTTCTCACGCATATTCTACTTCCATTTTCTAACCCAAATCTTCTCTATATTCGATGAATAAAACCTCAGGAAATATATCATGCCTTATTTTCTCGTCGTACTTCGCCATATATATCCAACAGTTCACGGCTTTCCACTGTTTAACTAAATTTCGACAATACTTCCTCTTTTTAACGAATTTGTACTATTACCATCTCTCGTTTAGCCTTGACACGTCATTGCCAATCCAAAACAACAACCGAATCTGACTAAATCTCTAACAAATCCAATCCGAGGGAAGTTCGAGTTTTCTTTTCCGAGCCGAGAAGATCATGGACACAACTCTTTGTTTTCTCTAATCGAGCCCATTACCAAGCCTCTTATGACTTAACAAAGTGATACCCATCCCAAATCCGTGAAGAAGTACATCTAAATCTCGTTCAAACTTCATCCAGTAAAATCCGCAGAGACATGTAGAATTTTCCCTCCAATGGAATATTTGAACGTGAAGAAGAAAGGTCGCCCCCTAACCCCGTAGTAGGGGTGCGAATAGCAAGTGGGTGCCCCTTATCAATTAGGTTATCCCTTATCCAAACTGAGGGTACCTTTAGCACATTTCTGGGGTGTTTTTAATAGTTCCTCCTGGAGGTGCAAATACCACTTCTCTGAGCCAATTTCTCCGCACAAGTGTATTTCTCCAAAAACACCTACAAAAACATAAAAAAAACAACATAAGTACAAAAATGGGTACTAACGATATAGGAAATTGAGATCAAAATAGACACATAAATGCGTCTATCAAATACCCCAATCTTATTATTTGCTAGTCCCGAGCAAATCAAATCTACAAAATAAAATCCTTACTCACTGTCGCAGGCATCGTCGATTGCATTTAGCATATGCAATAAGCCTTTAAACCCCTAGGTGGCCCTAGTGGCCTATTTATAGTCTCGGGAGGGCTTACAAGAGATATACCCACAAAATCTTTACTCTCCAGACCCTAGCTATCAACGCGGAACCTTGAAAGGAACTAAAGAATCTCCTTGGTTGGCATACTTATTGACTATAGGAGGAAGTACCCTGATGCGAAATTCCAATTGATGTACACGAGTTTTCACTCAAGCATACTAAAATTCATATATAAGTGACAGAGCTCTACTCAGATAGTCGCACTATGGATATCAATATCCGGAGTCAACAAATCACATGGATAGATTAAGAGATGGATATAGAAAAACATAGATGGTTTTAATGTTGACTAGATGAACGGTGTTTCTCATATCTGTCTGAAGGCCACTGCCAAAATGAACCTATCCTAATGGATTGAGATACTGGTCTGGCTAATATCAACACAACTGGCATATACAAGGGAACCAGTGGTCGATAATCATAATTCTAGATCAACTTGTCTGGCATATACAAGGGAACCAGCGATCGATTTATTCACTGAACATTAACAATTAATTAACTTTTTTTTTTTTTAACAACATGATTAGATCTTCCGGATCCAAGCGCATGAATCTTGTCAGCAGATTACATGGTAATTCTTCATGGATCTGCGTTCCACGCTTGTTTAGGCGACATGAGACA